>JAQZBX010000549.1:0-45919 GCA_029593785.1 Cabassous unicinctus | reverse complement strand
CTGTGAATTGTTTTGTTTCTAATCTCCTAAATATTACGTAAAGGTCAGGGTCAGAGTGAGATGGATTCTCCTCGCCAGCAGACTGTAAACACTCAGACAATGAAACTAGAAAAGGCAAAGGAGCGCTAATAGTCTTCATCCTTTATATCTGCATTCCTTCACTAATGCTCACATTTCATAAAACTGAAGTTCAAGACAACTTTTTTTTCAATTTATGAGCAATAAGGAGCAAATGGAGAGGATCATTCATGGAAATGAGAACGTTTTCCAATTATCAGTGACATTCATCTTTAAACCCCCAAAAGCATGGTATTCCAGAAATGTTGCAGTCAATGTGAAAAGGTAACTATTGATTTTACTTTTATGGCAACATCGTAAGACAGAATTTTGGAAACGTAGCATCAGAAAAGGGTTTAGAGTTTAGTTTTCTCAATCCGTTCACTTTCACAAATGATTCCCAGATGGCTTCAATGACTTACCCAAGGTCACGCAGCTAAAGCTATATAAAAGTAATAATAGTAATAGTAATAGCAAACAATTGCTGAGTGCTTACTGTGTGCCAAGCATTAGCTTGCTTTATCCTATTCGACACTATAATGTTGCTGCTACAATATCCTTGTTTCATAGCTGAGAAAACTGAAGCACAAGGATGTAAAGTCACAAGACCAGTAAAAGGTAGAGTCAAGACTCAGCCCAAGCAGTCTGACTTCAGAGCACATGTTAGAGGTTTTTGACATTTTGTGTACAGGGATAAGGAAGGAAAGTCTTTTCAGTGCCCCATATTTAGGATGAGGATGATGGTGAGCACACAGAAGAAATGAAGTAAAATGCAGATATGTGGGTGTTTCTGGTGACATCTGAGAGGGGGAGATTTTTCCAGTTCAGTCTCTTGACGCATTTTCCATTTGTTACTAACAGTGCACATATACATGGCTCTATTTTCCAGAATTGCTCCTAACACCAGAAAGAAAACCAAGAAGTTGTTTAAATTATAGTGATTATGTCTAAAAGGCTCTCTTTCTCCTCTCCAGCCACTTGAGAAAAAGAGAAAATCTAAATCAAGACTCAGACCAGCAAAGAACTGCAGCAGCTTCTAAAAAAAAAAAAAAAAAAAAAAAATTTTTTTTTTAAACCACAAAAATGCCTCTGGATCACAGATCCCTCATCTATAAGATGAAGCAGCAGGACTAAATTGTGCCTAAGGTCCTGTCCATGTCAGGCTCTATAACGCCATCTTCTCTCTTGTTTCTCTAGGAAGATAGGAAAGCACATTCTACAAAGTAACTAATTTTTTGCCAGTTTAGGTGGCCTGTGGTGGCAGGAGCAATGGTGCCTGGCAGGAAACGTGGTCTGATAGGCAGAGCTTTCTTTCCTCGTTAAGTCTGCATTTCATCAATTCCTAGGTTATACTCATAATATCATGCTGATTAACTGTAGGCTTCTTCCTTCCCAAAGCCAACCAAGAGGGGTCTGTGAGGGAAAGCTGAGCCCCAACTCATGCTGTGGGGTGAATATAGCCATAGCATGCGGTCCCTCATACAGGAAGCTTGCCTCTAAGCTTTTCCTGCATCATAATAATTAGGGAGCTAACTGACTCTCCTTATTTCCTTGTGTCAAAATCCTTGTCTGAAAGCCAGTAGAATATATATCACCCTTGGGATCTCCACCTCCTTGTTTTTACTGTCTCTTACCTACCCCTCTCACCCACCACCCTCCCTTCCAGCCATCCCCATGGAATGGAGTCTTGCCCCTGATTCCCAACCCTGTGGCTGGGGCTCTGCTACTGTTCAGACACTTTCCAGATGTCTTGCTTGAACCAGCTGTTATTTCTTAGAATGCCCTCTCGAATGCTCTGTTCACCTGTCACACACCCCATTTCAGCTTTTCTCCTTCTGATGGCCTTCATGCTGCTGGCCTGAACTACTACCCGGGGCCTTGCAATATGTTCACCAGATACCAGGTTCCTCCTGCCTCATGGTTTCCCCAACCCAGAGCAGAAAGACCCTCTCTTTTCTGTGTGCTTTTTTTTTTAACAAATCAATTTTATTGATACATAACAGAAAGCATTCTGTGTGCTTTCTTATTTGTTCACACACATTGGGGATTATTTGTGGATAGGGAACAAATGTTAATTTTTTAATACCTAGTATTTAACCCAGTACCTTCCATTTAGTACATGCTCAATATTACAATTAGAAAAAAATGAATGAATGTCCCAGCACCCATTATCCTGCTGAACCCACTGCAGTTAATACTTTCAGGCCTGGTTATTCATAAGATTCTGTAACTCCCTTCTGTCAGCACTTCTCCTTCATATCACTAACTCAACAGTAAACCAAGCATCCCCAGCGACTGAGGATACTTCAAAGACTGCATCTTTATCTTGCATTCCAAAACTTTGTTTTATTCCCCCAGAAGTGATCACCTAGCCCTGTGAAAAGCAGTTTAGGTTCATTATCTCTCTAAAGCAAAGCAAAAGAAATCCATCTACGAAGCAGAAACAAAATTAAAGAGATAGATCTAAATGAATCATCCTCTAGCGAGTCGGACCTGGATGAATGGCATTTGTTTGGCGCAGGTACAGTGAGGTTATCTGTCACTCAATGTAAATTTCTAAGGATGGCAATCAGTATGAGTACAAGTTTTCAACAACACGTAGCACAGGAACAGTTGCATAAATAATAAATACTAAAAAGATTGCCTTCCCTGCCACCCACACTCCAGCCAGAGTTTATCAGAAGTGAAGTGGGCTGGAGGAGTGAAAATAATAATTGCCAATCAGTAAGCACTTTACATACATAATTTTATAATGTAGGCCAGATCATGCCCCTCTGTTCAAAGCCTGCCGTCGGCTTTTCCTAGCAGTTGGAATCAAGGCACAGATCTGAGAGTGGCCTCCAGGACCACATGTGGTGTGCACCCCCCTCTTGCCACTCTGACCTCATCTTCCACTCGTGCTCGTGCCTCTCCAGGAAAACTGGCCTCCATGCTATTTCTCAAATATTCTGGCACATTCTTGATGCAGGGCCTTTATACTTGGTGTTCCCTCAGCCCAAACACTCTTCTCTCAAATATCCTCATGACCCGTTCCCTCACCTCTTTATCTATCACATTCTGAGTGACACCTTCTCTGACCATTTCCTCACAAATTCTCTCTCTCACACCCACTCTCATTCCCTGTCCCTCTTCCATATTTAATTTTTCTTCCATAGCTCTTACCCCTCTCTCACCTACTATTTATTTTTCTTATTAACTTAATTTTTGTTTGTCTCTCTCCAATAGAGTATAAGCTCCACAAAGGCAGTGATTTTGTCTCCTGTGTTCCCTGCTGTAGCTCCATTGCTGGGACTGGAGCCACGCACATGTAAGTGCTCAGCAAATATTTATTGCATAAATAATCTTTAATCCTCACAGCAGCCTTGAAGTTATCAGAATGATTGCCACCCCCATTTTATAAATAAGGAAACTGATGTTTGAAAATATAAGTATCTTGCTCAAGATAATGCAGCTAATGAGTTTTGGAGCTGGGATTTGGACCAGGTCAATTTGACTCTAAAACTTATGCACTATCCATCATGTTCCGCTGCCCAGGACAGAAGAAAGGACTTCCTACAGATGTGTGAGGAATTCTGCAGCTGCTTAAATTATTGCTCTTTTCCTCTAGATAAGTCAGCTCTTGGAAAACATCAAGAAAATGTAAATCTTCAATTCTAAGTAAGTGGTCTGGCTCAGCTGGCAAAGTCACTCAGACAACTGCGACATTAGAATACATTTTGTATATCTCTAAAACTAAAAAAAAAAAAAGAAAGAAAGAAAGGAGAAAAATCCAATTAGGCAAACTACTCTTTGGCTCAGGTGATGGTTGTATTTCTCTGGGCAGATTAGAAAACCAAGAAGCATATGCAGTCTGAGTTCCCAGACAGCTGAGAGTTAGGTATACATTGCCACTTTTAAATTTTAAGCACAAGGGCTTCCAAACCAGAATGAAACATGAATGTCAAATTAACAGATGCTGTGGTTGTAACCCCCAAACCCTCCCTTAACCAGCAAATGCATGTACTGCATTTCCATAGGCAAAGAAATTTAAACAACGATCTTGCTAAATCAAGCCCCCAAACTGCCAGGGAGGCAAAAGAAGTTGTTTCTATTTGAATTATCCAGATTGGCTGTCAGCATGGATCACATCCACTAGATAATTACTAATCTTTCGTCTTTGCTCTGCTTGCATAGCCACAGTCTAGGAACCATTGTTCGGTAGAAATCACCCATGGCTGACATGTTCCTGTCACAGCAATGATCCTGCAGTAAGCCAGAGACATTAACCAGAGCTGAAAGTCACATGTGGCTGTGTCTACCATCATCAAAGCTGGGGCTAATCCATGGTGAAGCAACAGAAAGAGATGGTCAAGCTGGACATAGAACAAGTTCACTACATACTGTCATATATAAGGATAACAAAAAGAAAATTGTAAAAATAAATAAGAAAGGAAACCCAAGACCTCACATCCAACATAGTCATCCAATTAAATCAGAAAAAGAACAAAATGGATTAAAATCTCCAGGTTTGGTGGAGGAGGTTGGGGGAGCTGAGGGCATAATTTAGATGGGATGGCTGCCTGGATCAGATTTTTTGCATAGGTATGCAGGTTTGGTGAATTTATTTGCCTCTCTGCCTGTCATCATGGGGATGTCCTTGATGACAGTAAATTGCACATTGCAAAAACTGCATCAAGGGTAAGAGTTGACTCTGCTGTAAACTAAATTGAACTCTACAGAAGCTCAAAGGCTAAACTCTATAGAAGGATGATCCTTGGTCTCTGCTGTGGAGAGCCCTGCAAGGCGGCAGAGGTCCCAAGTTCTTGAGGATGGCTGCAAATCTCGTTTGGCATAGAAGATTGAATTGGAAAAAAGGGAGGGTGGGGTGCTCTTGGGGAAACTCTGGGACATTGTGTTGTGCCAGTGCTGACCTCTCATTGGCTCAACTTACAGTAATGGACCATCACTTTTCTGACATACTCCTGCTTAAATCCCTCTAGGGAATCAGGCCTTGATATTAGTCATATTTCCCAATTCTGTGTGAAATTGGTCAGAGGCCAAAAATGACTTTTACTGTGGCAGGTGTTAAATTTTGCTTTATAGCTCTCACTTTGCACCTCTCTAGCTTGGGTAGGCCTTAGAGATTTCTGTACATTTTAGTTCAGTTTCATCATTCCCATATATTGCAGTTCCAGGGAATATTGCTTTCTTAAGCCTACAAACTTTTATTACTCTATCCAAAGATAAGGATAAGGTTTCAAAATTTATTGCCCAACCTGCTTTGTGAAATACACTCACACCCACAAGCACGCAGTTGAATGCACCAAATTTCATGGACATGTACCAGTCAGTCAGTCACCGCCTGTGAATTTACAAGCAACTGATGATTTGTGAAGATGCAGATGGTTATGTGTGGATGCATATTACAACCTTCTTTCAACAAAGAAAACACTTTTGAGACAATGAGTACTGTGTTACCCACAAACCATTTGGACTATCATCTCTATCCACAAAGGAGCTCCCCCCACGCCTCTCTGTTGCCCTTAATGAGTAGAAATGTCTTGAAACTCTTTTAGGTCCTACTTTAGATGTTGAAAACACTGTTCAGACAGAACCAAATAAAATGTTACAGAACTTAGAGCAATTGCTTCTATTTCCAAGTCTTATGGAATGGTATAGAAAAGAAATGTTATCCACTAAAATGTTTTGTTTGCAAAACACCTAGGTTGGATCTAACACAGCCATATCCCTGTCAACAAACAGATCTTCCTCCAATGACTCACTTTGTGCTTGCAAACATTATCCTCAAAAGTAGAAAGCTTATAAAGAAGCATGTGAATTCCAGTCAGAACATTCAATAGAGAGTTTATTAAAAGAAAAACACCATTAAATATTAGCTAAAACAAAATCTAATGTGCCAGAAAACATGACATATGGAAGTTCAGAGGATTATAATATTATTGTAAATAAATACATGTGGGGTTAAAAACAACACTTCTACATCAATATCCTGTTGACCCTTTACAATAGTGATCTGAGGGTCTGGGGCTTAATGAAGCAGGTGGACGTGGTTGTGGCTCCTATGGTATGCCCACATTTTTCTTAGCCCCCACATACCTCATGTTCTGAGCTCAGCCAAGCAATGAGGCCCATTCATGGAATGCTATTTTGAGGACGATGCTGAAGGCCATGTCCCTGACTCACAGGGCAGGTGACCATGCAGTGAGGCTCCCATATGAAGCCGATGGACATGGCGCTTGGGTTGAAAAATACTCTTGTCTCCTTATTTTTCTCTTTTTACCCAAGGCCCAGGGAGCACAGAAGGACCAGCCAAGATCTGGAGGTGACAGAGAGGGCCCAGGAAATAGATGAGCATGGGAAATCAGAGTAGGGAGTAGAAAAGGAAGGGAAGGAGCCATGGGGATAAAGATGCTGGGGCTCCCTGCACCACCCAATGTTTCTATTGTCAAATCCACCAAGCAGCTGTAGAGAAAGATTGCAGCTTCTCACCACCTCATAAAGCCCCCTACACTCACTAATTACACTACAGATTTTTAAAAATAATATGCCACTAAAATAGCTCATAGGGCTACATTAATAGAGATAGTGGCAGACTTCTAAGTGTCAGAGGTAGAAGCAGAAATTACATATTGTGTTCTTGGCACATGGGGAAATTGAGGTCTACAGAAATGAAATTGCCTATATGAAGACAAAAGTTTTGGAGAATAAAATATCAGAAGAAATTCCTCATCGCTGGCAACAAAAATTCCAAGGAGAAGCTAGCAAATAGGAAATGAAATGATGTGGGGAAACCAATGAGGAACTGTGATTTTTTTAAAATTAAAAACTGAATTATATACCTGCTGAAAAGGGGAAATTAAACAAATACTGTATGATAGAGGGTAACAAAAGAAAATATTTCACCAAGGAAAATTTGCAGGATTAGATCGAAGTGTTCCTCTGAAATTGATAAAAGCCCTTTTCTTCATTTCTTCTCTCTCCCTCAGAAACTTTATCCTTTCATTAGAAGTCAGCCATGTGCAGGAATTATTGATAGCTGCAATATTTCATCTCATATTTTTTAATCAGTCACAGTAATGCATATGCAGCTCATGAAGTGTGCTGTGGTTTCTAAGAAATGTTCTCAATTGCTAGGTGCATCTGTTCCATAGTTGGACCTCAGCTTCATTAGTGATCTTAGGAGAGGAGGGCAAATTGCTAAGTGTTAGCTTAGTTTGCCAGTCGCTGGTGGTGAAAGGGAAAGCTAAGGAAACTTGACGAGCTAAAATTTTACCCTCTTACCATTTACAAAGCAAGGGGAACATATATATGTTTGCATGAGAACCCATAAGCCAGGCGATCTAATGATTTTTGGACAGATGAACAAACAAGGGCTTGAGAGATTTACCCAAAATCTTATTGGTAACAAGTGGCAGAGTTGAAATCCAAACATTCTGCTTCTACTCATTGTTTTTCAGAAATCTCAGGGGAGGAAAGAATAGTATTACTCAACCTTGCAGTGTCCACTGCCATCTCTGAGCAGAGCTGACACTGTTATCTTTCATTTTACTTTAGGATAAAGGTCTCAGTGTAAAAATCAGATACATATGAGCAAACAAACTTTCCACGTAAGGTCGAATGCTTGGAGGGCGGCCAGCCTCCTTGCCATGCTCTGAACCCAACATCCATTCCTCTGCCAGGGCCCTCGCCCTTGTTCTGTCCGTGTCTGTACAGCTCTCCTTCCTTTTGCCTTCATTTACAAATCTTTCCCTTAAAGCCCAACTGAAATCCCACTTTCTCCATGAAACCTTTTCTGAATTATCCAATATCTGTCTTCTTCTCTTTTCTTTAAACCCCTCTCTTTTATGGAAATTGCATCAGGCTGTGAACCAGAAGCCTGTGACTCTAGTTGCTCTGTATTAATAGGCTCATGCTCCTTAAGCAAGTTATGGAACTTCTCCAGGCCTCAGTTTCTGCCTCTATAAAATGGAAGCATTAGAATAGATGCTCTCTAAGGGCCATAATCAAAATTTATAATAAACAATTTTACACATGATAAGATATTGCCTTATCATTTATCAAGATTGCATCATGGGAAATGGATGTGGCTCAAGCAACTGGGCTCCTGTCTACCATATAGGAGGTCCAGAGTTTGATGCTCAGGGCCTCCTGGTGAAAGTCAAGCTGGCATGTGCAGAGTGCTGGCCTGCTTAGGAGTGCTGGCCTATGTGGAACCAGCGCAGCAAGATGATGCAACAAAAAAAGACACATAGAAGAGACAATAAGAGACACAGCAGATCAGGGAGCTGACGTGGCACAAGAGAATAAGCGCCTCTCTCCCACTCTGGAAAGTCCCAGGATTGGTTTCCAGTGCCGCCTAAAGAGAAGACAAGCAGACACAGAGGAACACACAGAGCACAGACAGCAAGTGTAAAACAACGGGGGGAGGGGAGGTGAGAAATAAATAAATAAATAAAATAAATCTTAGAAAAAAAAAAAGATTGCGTCATTTCTAGGTTTTATGTCCACAATGAAATTTGCAAGTCATATTGTATCTGTCTCTCATAACCCCATAATGAAATGGCTGAAGTTCTATGACCTGGGACAAATGTACTCTATGATGCTCCTTGCTAATGAGTCTGAATGGCTGATGAGGAGGTGATTGCTTACCTCCTTGTCAGCCCCTAGAAATCTTGTGGTCCACCTCCAGCTTGTCCTCTGCCAACCTTTCTTTCAACTCTGGTGGGCAGGATCTGAGCAGCACCCATGCTGGCTCTCTCACACACGTGGCCTGTAGCTTCTTTGCCTGAACAAACTCCTGCAGTAATATCTGCTCCCAGTACAGCAGCAACTCTCCTTTGTGCCTTCACCAATAAAGCAAGCTGGCCAGTTCTTATACTTTAGGGTTACCAGGTAAGAGTCAAACAGTGGCCCACATGCACCGTCCAACTACAGAGCACACATTTCAAAGTTTTCAATGGTCCCATGAACACAGAGAAGTTAAGGGGACCCTTGAAATCCATTAGCACATTTGATTACTGTTCTTTTTTGATAAGTGTGTTGGTTGATCAAAAAATCACATTGTTGGCTAACAGTTTTTAAGGGAGTTCAAGACGACCGAATTCAAGATGACCATGGACATGTAAATGCATTTTCTCCTAGATATGGACAGCACATGTATTATTAATAATAATAGCTAACATTTGCTGAGGGCATATTAACTGTTAGGCAACTTTTCTCCACTGACTTATACTACCTGTCCTATTTTGCATAAAACAGAACCAAGAAAACAAGTAGAAAGAGGTATGATGTTAACAAGTAGATCAGTTTCCTAATCTATGGAGTGGGAAAAAGAAAAGTTTGAATGATGATTTCTAAGCTACTTCAATCTCTGACATTTTCTATCTTGTCTACAATGGCAATGGCAGCATTTCAGTTACTGGCTAAATTCGTTAACCTTCATTCCAGTCTTCAATTAACCAGGTGAAAGATGTAGACAACAAAATGGTATAACTAGTATTACCATACTTTTCTATAAAATACATTTATATAGGTATATAATATATAATGGAAAGAAATATAAATTATAAACCATGGCTACATCTCACAGGTGGGATGATAGTGTGGCATCATTTCCTCTCTTTATAATTTCTTCTAATTTTCAAATTTTCTAAAATGTGAATGCATTTTCATATCAACTTCATTTTGCAACATATAAGATACTGCAGCCACGTGAAGCTCAAGTTTAGTGTTAGCACCCCACAAAAGGCAAGTTAACACTTTGGTTCTCTGAAAGTCATGTCTAACCTCTCCCCGAATTGAATGTGCTCAGCAAAGTAAAACATTTCCTGTGCCTAAATCATGTCTCATCCCTCTCAGAATTAAGCTTGTGTGGGTGTTTGGGCTGGGCTTGTGGTTTCCAGAAGTTTGAAAAACCTGAGAAGAGAGGAAGATGGATAATAGCCTGGGGGAATGTGAAATTAAGTGAATTAAGTTACTTTTGAGAACAAAACCTATCTTTCACCTCAGGATTTTTCCCTCCACTGGGACAGATTTGCATAAAGGAATCTTGAGAATTTAGGAGAAAAGCTGTTGACATGTGAAAATCAATTCGCCTCGTGGATCTCCACATCTGAGTTGTACAACACTAGGGTTCTTTCACTCAACAATCTCCTTTCCCCCAGAAAAAGGAACCCAGAGTCATGGTCCGAATTTAGGGGTCTCCTCTCAGCAAAGATGTTTCTTACTAATGAGTCTGAATGGGTGAAACTGCAACTCTCTGGCTAATAAAGTTACTTAAAATGTCTGTCTGATTCTTTCAGGCCAACACAACTGGAAAAGCCATTCTTTTAAAAAGATACTCTATCTTTAGCCAATTAAATACATCGGCAGTAACACGGCAACAGGCAATTGCTGTGCTGGATTTGTGAGCCAATTTCTCAGATACCAAAATATTTCAAGGTGTAGGATAGTTTTTACGGAAGTAATTGTACAGAAGTACAAATAAGCTTGCTTATACGAGTGCTGACTGTTGTTGAGACCAAGTTATTTGTCTTCCAAAAGGAAGTGCTATTCTGCTTAAAAGAAGTCAGATGTGCCACCTCTCTAGGCTTGGAAAGCTCAGGAAGCAGACACACGTTCCAAATAATAGCAACTTTATTTGCAAAGCATCTTTTATCTTGTTAGTCCATAACTTGCTTTACAAACTCAATAAATGACTGTAATATATTTTTATAAACATTGGTTAAAACACTGACGTTTTAATATATTTCATGTCATAAAGTATATTAGTTTTCTAAAAAAGCCCTCCAACAGTAATTGTGTTAGTACTTACGTTAAAGGCTGTCGCTTGAGCTTCATAAAACATGTCAATCTGCTGACAGACATCAGATGGTAATTTTTTTTTTCTCTTGATGGGGACTTCATAGCCTCACAAACTGCCGGTCTTCTTTAGGCCCCTACCCTCATTTTCCCTGATCTAATTTTATAAAAGTGAAAACCGAAGAGATGATGAGAGCAGAAGTTACACACACAATCACCTTTCTGGGTGCTAAGCCTACCGTGATCTTAGTGTAATGCTAATGGGCCAAAAATGTGTGTGATGTTAATTTAGTGACTTGTGAGAAAGCATCTGGAGTTTAATGTAGCAATGTAGACTATGCAAAAAAATGTAATCATAACGCCGGCAAGGCTCAGTGCTCTGGATGGAGCCCAAATTGTTAGTCAGCATCACGAGGGCATATAAACCCAAGCTGGAGAGAGGGGAATTCACAAGAAATGCCATGGCATGCTCCCCAAAGTCTCAGATCGTCCACCATTTGGTTATAATACAAAAACAATTTGGAGGAGAATTTTGCATAAACAGATGGGAAAGGAGCATATTCTGGGAAAAGAGAAGGGAATAAGAAAGTACCTTGATTTTGCTTTTCTTTATTTCATGCCATTTTCCGTGTGCCTCATTTGATAGGTTATATATAAATAGTGTACACACACACACTTTCATAGAATATATGCACAGTTTGAATGATGGCATAACATTTAGAGATATATCTAGAAGTTTGATAACGCAGAGCGCTACGCAGTAAGAACAGTAATTAGAATTTTAAATTGAAAATGGTGAAATGGGTTTTGTCAGTCATCACGGTTTTAAGGCATTTCTAGAAACCAGAAAAACGTTACTGAAGTGCTAGGCCATTGAAACTCTTACAATAATTGATGATAAATCTGAGTTGGGATTACCTGGATACTTGCTTACTGGAAAGTAAGAAGAATGAGAAGACAGAAACATCCATGAATGTTTGGGGCTGTATTTTATTCTTCTCATAATGCAGAGAGGCTTTTTTTTTTTTTTTTTTCAAAAAAAATTTAACATTAAACTTTGTTTTAATGGGTCTCAAAATTCTGTAACAGATTTTTGGTGACATTGTTTCTGCTTAAAAAGTACTGAACTTTTATTTTTTTGGAGGTACCAGGAAATGAACCCAGGACCTCATACATGCAAAGCAGGCACTCAACCACTGAGCTAGACTTGCTCTGCTGAAAAGCACTGATTCATAAAACTAATAACTTAAAACTGCCATCCAAAAGAAACAAATGGTCCACAAAACATTCCTTTTCTTCTAAAGGTTTTAAAATGCCTTGTTATCATTGGCCAGTCTTTTACTATTAAACGTAGATGTCCAATAGGCACAGACAGTTCTGAGACCATTCTCCCACCACTGATTAAGACTGGGGGGCAGGTGTGATGAATAATATTCATTTAGCCTTCTGAGCTTTCGGGGCAGACTTGGTGACCTTGCAAGCTCCAGTAGCCTTCTTGTCCACAGCCTTGATGATACTCACAGCAACTGTCTATCTCATATCAGGACCAAAAAAACCACCCAGAGGATAGTCAGAGAAGCTCTCAACACTCATGGGCTTGCCAGGAACCATGTCAACGATGGCAGCTTCACTAGATTTCAAGAATTTGCAGCCATCTTCCAGCTTCTTACCAGGATGGCGATCAATCTGCTCCTTCAGCTCAGCAAACTTGCAAACCCTGTGAGCTGTGTGACAATCCAGCCCAGGTGTACAGCCAGCACTGATGTGGCCTGGCTGGTTCAGGATGATCACCTGAGTGGTGAAGCTACCTGCTTCCACTGGTAGGTCATTTTTGCCATCACCACCTACATTGACACAACCAAAATCTTTTACAGACACACTCTTGACATTGAAGCCCACATTGTCCCCAGGAAGATCTGCACTGCAAACTTCACAGTGCATTTCAACAGACTTTACTTCAGTTGTAACATTGACTGGAGCAAAGGTGACCACCATGCCCAGTCTCCACTCATCCCACAGGGACAGTACCAATACCACCAATTTTGTATACATCCTGGAGGGGCAGATGCAAGGTTTTGTCAGTTGCACAAGTAGATGGCACATACAATCCAGAGCTTCATGCAGCATGGTTCCAGTGGCACTGCCATCCTTATGGGTAACTTTCCATTCCTTGAACCAAAGCATGTGTGCACTGGACTCCAGCATGTTGTGTCCATTCCAATCAGACATTAGCACAAAGGCTACTGTGTTGGGCTTGTCGCTGATGTTCTTAATGTAGATGCTGACTTCCTAAATGATTTCCTCAAATCCTTCAGGCTATAGCGTGGATCAGTGGAATCCATTTTGCTAATACCAACAATTAGTTCTTTCATATCCAGCGTATAAGGCAGAAGGGCAAGCTCACAGATCAGCCCATTCTTGGAGATACCAACTTCAAATTCACCACCACTGGCAGCAACAGTCAGGCCAGCATGGTCAGCCTGAGAAGTACCTGTAACCATGTTTCTAATAGTCTCTGTGTCCTGGGGCTTCAATGATGGGCACATAATAATTGCTGGTCTCAAATTTCACAGGAAGATATCAACAGTGAAAGCACACTGACATTCAGCTTTCAGTTTATCTAAGACCAGGCTTACTTGAAGGAGTCGTTTCCCATCTCAGCAGTCTCCTTCTCAATTTTCTTGATGTTTCTTTTTCCTAAAACAATTTTTTAAAAAATGTATTGAAGTATATCAGTCATACATGAACATACATAATTAGTGTATAGCAATAGTTGTGAACATACAAAACAAACATACATAATACCATACCAGGCTCTCATACCTCACCCTACCACCAATACCTTGTATTGTTGTGAAACATTTTTAACTAAATGATTAAAGAGCATCCTCAAAATATTCCTACTAACCAAAGTATTTTCCCGCAACCCACCCTATTATTATTATTATTTATATCATTTATACATGAACATACATAAACAATAAGTGTATAGTAAAAGTTGTGAACTTACAAAGCAAACATTCATAACATCATACAGGGGTCCCATACATCAACCCTCCACCAACACCTTGCATTGTTGTGAGACATTTGTTACAAAATATGAAAGAATATCATCAAAATCTTACTGCTAATTATAGACCTTATCTTACATTTGGGGTATTTTTCCCCCAACCCACCCTATTATTATTTTTTAAACATATTTTTATGACAGAAGTTGTAAACTTATAAAACAATCATGCACATGTGCAGAATTCCCAAACAATACCTCTCTATCAACACACCACACCGTGGTGGAAAATTTGCTACAGATTATGAGATAATATCATCTGATTATTACCAGTTCCACGGCGTACATTTGGCACACATTTTCCATACTCCCCCATTATCAACACTACATCTTTGGCATAGATGCAAGAATATTACATTATTACTCTTAACTACACTCCATAGGTCACTCCAGTTATATTTTTCCCATGCTTCTCCACATTCCCATAACCCTGCAATAGTGATGTACATCTGCTCTAGCTCACAAAGGACACTCTTGCATCTGTACCATCAACCACAATTCTCACCCACTTCTGGGTTGACTGTGTTATTCAGTCTCTAGATTATTCTCTAGCTTTCTGTCAAATGGCATTTACATCCCTTGACTACCATTTTCAGCCACATTCTCATTTATAAACTAGCTGTTACTCACTCTAATGTGTTACGATCAACTCTGTACATTTCCACACTTTTACAGTAAAGCTAATTAAAACTTCTACATACATTAAATATCAGTAGCCCATCTCAGTCCTCCTCTTATCTCCTTTAAGAATCCACCACCTACCACCAGGTCTTGAAGATATTTTCCTACATTTTCTTCTATAAGGTTTATAGTTCTTGCTTTTATATTTAGGTTTTTGATTCATTTTGAGTTAATTTTTGTATAAGGTGTGAGATAGGAGTCCTCTTTCCTTCTTTTGCTATGGATATCCAATTTTCTCAGCACCATTTGTTGAATGGATAGTTCTGCCTGAGCTGGGTGAGATTGACAGGCTAGTCAAAAATCACTTGACCATAGATGTGAGGGTCTGTTTTTTAATCATAAATTCAGTTCCATTGGTCTATGTGTCTGTCTTTATGCCAGTACCATGCTGTTTTTATCACTGTACCTAGGTAACATGGCTAAAAGTCTGGAAATGAGAGTCCTTCAACTTTGTTTTTCCTTTTTAAGTTGTTTCTGGCTATTCAGGACCCCTTACCCTTCCAAATAAATTTAATGATCATGTTTTCCATTCATATAAAAAAAGATGGTGGTATTTTTATTGGGATTACATTGAATCTGTATATCAATTTGAGTAAAATTGTCATCTGAGTGATATTTAGTCTTCCAATCCGTGAGCATGGAATGTTCTTCCAATTATTTAAGTCTTTTTTTATATTTCTTTTAACAATGAGTTGTACTTTTCTGAAGGCAAGTTCTTTACATCATTGCTTAAGTTTATTCCTGAATATTGGGCTTTATCTGTCATTTTTTATTTTCACCATTCTTTTGACATTTTTAGTTACTTTTATTGATATAATGTTCATTTCTAGACTCTCTTCCAGGCCTCTCTCTCCTGTCTCTTCTTTTCAGGCTGTAGCACACCCTTTAATATTTCCTGCAAAGCAGGTCTCTTGGTTACAAACTCTCTCAGTTTCTGTTGATCTGTGAATGTTCTAAACTTGCCCTAATTTTTGAAAGTCTATCTTGCCAGATATAAGATTCTTGGCTGGAAGCTTTTCTCTTGTAGTATCTTAAATATATCATACCACTGTCTTCTTGCCTCCATAATTTCTGGTGAGAAATCAGCACTTCATATTATTGGGTATCTCTTATATGTAATGCATTGCTTTTCTCTTGCTGCTCTCAGAATTCTCTCTTTGTCTCTGGAAGTTGCCATTCTGATTAGTATGTGTCTCAGAGTTGGTCTATTCCGATTTTTTTGGATGAGAGTATGTCATGCTTCTTGGATGTGGATATCTATGCCCTTCAATAGGTTTGGGAAATTTTCTACCATTACTTCTTCAAATATTCCTTCTGACCCTTTTCTCTTCTCTTCCTTCTGGGCCATCCATGACACATATGTTTGCACATCTCTTGCTTTTGTTTAGTTCCCTGAGAACTTGTTCAAGTTTTTCCAAACTTTTCTTCATCTGTTCTTTTGTATGTTCACTTTCAGAGACCATTTCTTCAAGTTCACCAATTCTTTCTTCTGCCTCTTCAAATCTGCTATTATATGATTCCAGTGTATTTTTTATTTCATTTATTGCAACTTTCATTCCCATAAGATCTGCTATTTTTCTATGTATGCTTTCAAATTCTTCTTTGTGCTCATCCAATGTCTCCTTAATATCCTTAATATCTTTAGCCATTTCATTGAATTTATTAAGGAGATTTGTTTGAACATCTATGATTAGTTGTCTCAACTTCTTTATGTCATCCGGAGGCTTACCTTGTTCCTTTAACTGGGCCATATCTTCCTGTTTTTTGGTGTGGATTGTAATTTTTTGTTGGTATCTTAGCATCTGGCTTACTAGATTATTTATTCTGGGTGCAGTTTTTCTCTTTAGTTTAGGGCTTCCTGCCCTTTCTCCCTCACTGGTTGTGTAACAGGAGCCAAGGATGTAGTTGGTGCTATAAGCTGTGGAGGCTCAAGCTGCCCTCATTGCCCCATGGACCAGTGAAGCTTCTCCCAACTTTCTCCTTTGCCAGGGGTAGGGACAGATCCACAGCTGTGTAGAATAATCCAAATATGCAGGCCTAGACTGTAGTTGCCCAGAGAGACTGATGAAGCTTCACGCTTCTTTCTCCCCTCCCTGTGGTGGCGATGGAGCTGCAGGGGTGGGCAGCAATCTATGCAGTGCCAGACCAAGATGACCACAGTTGCCCCAGTAGAATTCCGTGCCAGCCAAATGTACCTGCAGTTACCTCAATAGGCTGATGCAGGGCCCGCAAGCTACCTCCCTTCTAGAGGTGGGGCTGAAGCCTGTGATATTTTGACTTCATTTTCGTTATGGATAAATAACTCCCTGGAGCTAGTGACTGAGCATATTGAAAATTAATTATCATCAGAAGGATTTATTTGGCCTAAATTTTATTTCAATCATATAGGGAATAAGTCCACAAACTTCACGGAACTCATCCTATTGCAGGGGTTCTTAACCATTTTTTTTCCATGGACCCCTTTGCCAGTCAGGTGAAAATCATGGACCCCTTACTAAGTCCCCACTATACTGGGTATTATTTAATAAATATATCATTCCCACACCAACACGTCCCCACAATAATAATGTTTTTTGTGAATTTCAATTCAAGCTCAAGGACCCCTTGTTAAGAACCCCTGTCCTACTGAGTAGGTTATGGGGAGAAAGTGAGAAGGGATCTGCCCCTCATATGGGGGTAGGGGTTGGACGCGATTGTATTCACATATGTCTGGGCTCTTTACTCTATTAAGTGTAGATGTCTCAGTTTTAGACCTAGTTCCATCTTGGAGTTCATTTGGTGGCTTTAGGTAAATCATTTTTGCTTCTTTGCTTTTCTCTTTTACCACCTGTATGTTGTGGGCAAAGGGTATCTTTCTTATATATTTTTGCAAGATTATAATTATGCTCAAAGAAGAAAATGTATGCAAAGTTATTTTGAAAAGTATAAGGATTTATATATATTTAACAGTTTGCTATTATTCTGAAATGATTTTAGTACATCAGCTTCTTGTCCTAAGGATGCCTAAGCAATAAAAAAGCTTTATAAAGGTGCTTTAAATGAATCAGACTTTTATATAGAAAACAAACACCCCAGGAAGGGACAGGGAGAAAGGTATAAATAAGTGTATGGGCAGAGTTGTCAGCAGCCAGAACAGACTTCACAGCAATTCATTTTTCCCTGTAAACTCTGGGAGGGTATGGGAGGGAAACTGATGTCAATGTGAGTGTCACCCTTTTACCCTTACTCAATACACAATGACATTATTTCATCATATGTAATGATATATCTGCCTGCCAGTAATGGTTTCCAGGCTATTTTAAGGATATCTGGCTACATACATAGTTACACATCATTCAGTTTGTCCAAATTCTGATGGCAGGATCTCCGGTCAGATCTTTATTCTCATGTCCCCATACAATCAATATGTAATTAAAATATAAAAGCAGAATTACAAAGGTAGGTAAGAAAGAGCATGAACAGTTTTCACTCTTTTCACTCTCCCTCCACTCTTTATTCACCCTTTTTCCTCCCCCCATTAACAAAAGTATGAGAAAGGGCATTTGAAGTAGAAGGAGCTTTGTCAACTTACTTTTATTGTATCAAAAGTTCTTAGAAAAAGGAATCACAGATCCCTGAAAAAGAATCAGCCTCTTTCTTAAAGTTGCTCCATCCTTCCTCACATACCCACTATACAGAGAGTGAAAGTACTCTCTCTAGGAAGAAGTGATGGGTTATGTCAAGGTGACAAATATTTAGGGAAGGAGCAGAAGGCATAACTAGCAGTGTTTGAAACAGCTGATATAAAGTAGAGAATTGAGAATATTAAGTGAATGATTTAGACATAAAGCAAAGGGGGGGGAAAGTAGCAGAGAAGGCTGTGTAGTCATCAAAACACATTCCTTTTCCTCTTAGGCATGTTGCTAGATTATATTCTCCACCATCCATCAAGTGATATATACCACTCCTGGGCCAAAGCGGTTAAGAAGTGTGTATGCTTTCCCCTCACTCTCTTTCCCAAGCCACCAACTGAATGAAAAGAACTCCAATGCCATAGAGGACAGAAAAAGATACAAGCTGGAAGGAGTCCTGGTCTCTGTATCCTGGTGTGGATGGCCACCTGCTGAACACCAAATAGGAATTCTCGCGAGTGAGAATATAGGCTGCCTTGACAGAAAAAAGGGGAAAGGCAATGTCTTCTGTACAAATTTATATGATGTTGAACTACAATGGAGCACCGACTTGAAGCTGTGACCTAATGAAAATCTAGGGTCTGGACCAGGTTCTCAAGGTGTGGTCCCCAGATCAGCAGCAGCACCACCTACTGGGGACTTGTTAGAAATGCAACTTCTTGGGCCCCGCTCAGGCGTCCTGGAATGAAACCTCTGGGGGTGAGGCCCCGCAATTTTAATATACAGTCCAGGCGGCTCTGGTGTATGACGTTTGAGAACCACTGTTCTAGAGAAACCAGTAGTTCCCAATTTTGAGATTTTGATATATTCTTCAGACATATTTGCAAATATCTGAAGAACAAAATGAACATAGACATTATTGACACTTTGCTTCAAGCCAGAGTCAATTTGGAAAACAACAGCAAGGTAAGTTGCACA
The DNA here is from genome assembly GCA_029593785.1 of Cabassous unicinctus. NCBI lineage: Eukaryota > Metazoa > Chordata > Mammalia > Cingulata > Chlamyphoridae > Cabassous > Cabassous unicinctus. The sequence continues at coordinate 26,725 of JAQZBX010000549.1, read as the reverse complement.
GGTTTGCTTAATGACTTGTGTGATCCTAAGCTCTTCAGCTGTGAATTGACTCTTTTTGACAACTAGGGAATATGTGCAGGGACAGCTAGAGGATTTCTGCCGGTTTGGAAGATATAAAATAGTCTCAAAATTTAATAGAGGGTAGACTTTTCTATGACATTTTGAAACCAACTGAGACTCCCCAGAACCGCAAAGCTTGAGAAAGCTTTGCATAATTTTTAAACAGCGTCAGGACTATTCAAGGGAAATGGGTTCAGCACTGTGGGAGGTGATCCTATTAGCAGGGGGCTTTGGGATCCCACACAATCACCCTCTTCTTTAACCAACAGCTGCCCTTTTATTTCTAAATAACAAGAACTGTAAGGGACAACAAATCCCGCACAGTCCCTACTTTATCGTGGGGCACAGCAGAAGAACTCCATAAAAATGCTTAATCCCAGGTACCGTTTCTCCCTCACTTGCGTGGAAATGAGAAAGGGAAAGCTATGCCATTTGAATTCTGCTGTCTGACCCTTCCATCAGCACCTTCTTGCACTCAGAGTGTCAGGTTCATAAATAAGCCCACCTCCGGACTGGCCCCTATTCATATCCTATCAAGGGCAGCAAGATGAGATTTCATGGATCAGCTGGGGAGATTTGAAGGCCTGACCTCTAAGTCATGTAGATCTCAAATGTGTTTTCCTGCCTGCTTGTTGTTTCATGCTCAGTCCAAAGAGATATTTTCCCTTCTGGGTAAAATTGGTCCTCCCTTCCCCTCCAAGAGCCAAGAGGTAGGTGTCCCATTTTAAAGAAGATATATCCTGGTACAGAATTCCACGCATGCCCTAAGAAAAAAAGGAAGGCCAACTAGAAGAAAATATTTCCACAACAGCCAGGGCTGGAACTAAGGTCAGGCAAGTGAGGCTCATGAGGCACTTGCCTTGGCCACAAAATTGAAGTGTGCCAAAAATCTCAGTAATAAAGTAATTTTGATTTTGTAAAAAATCAAAATTAATGCAAAGACTCCATGATGAGCAAAATATCAATATTACAAATAAAGGCAGGTTTAGGACCACTGACTTTTCCTTTTGTCTCGGGATCCAGTGGCTCTGCCTGTCACTGTGACCACCTACACAGAAAAGACAGGTGGGTGACAAGTGGGGATGAATCATATGAGGTCAGATTCCCAATGGCACAAAGAGGAAGGTGGGAGAGATAGAAAGGAGACAGAAGAAGAGGTAGAAAAGGAGGAGAAGGCGGAAGAAGAAAAAGAAAATCTTTTGAGTGTTTAACTCATTCAGTCTTCAAAACACTTAGAACTACTATTAGCATCACTTTACAAGCAAGGACAGAGAGGCAGAGAAGTTAAATTAGTTGCTCAAGGTCACACAGTAAGTGGCAGAGCTGCGATACAAACTAAGGCTGAGAGCCCTCTTATTTAACCAGTGTGACAAAAAAGAAAGAGAGGAAGGATCCAGGGAGGAAATTAAAGAGAGAGAGCAGTAGTAGAGTTTTCACTTGTTTGTATTCACCAATAACAAAGGAAACATCTTGAAGAAATGGTGGCTATTTGACGGAAGATCAGTTTAGCATCTTGGAACTGGAGGGAAAAAAAGCATATTTGAGAGACTTGCTGTCCTGCTGGCACAAAATATGTACTTAATGTTGGTTGTTTTCACATCCTGACGTCTCCCAACTGACAGGGGAAGGTTTCGCAGGGCGCGAGCTGAGCGGGAGCCAGCGATGCTGCTGTGGCGAGGAGGGCAGCGAGGCAGCTTGTCTGCTGCTTCCGCCCACTCCGTCCAAAGCAGGCCTCGCCCGGTCTCACAGTCTCTAAGTCTTTCTCCACAGAACTCAAGAAATAACCCAGAGCGGTGGGTACATGCTATTCATTTACTTATTTACGTATAGGTTAGCATTGTGTAAGTATTTGAAACCCGACTCGACCCGCTGCAAGGAGAATGTGTTGCAGCCCGGGCCACGCTGCCCAGATTAAGCGTGATAGATTGGGGCCACTTCCCTTGCTTAGTAAACTGCAGTGAGAGAAACAGAATAACCCTGAAATTAGAACGGGGGTGGGAGGGGGAGGGTCATGCTGGTGTAATATTAAGGGAACAAGATGCAGAGAAAAGTAATTTACTCTGAAGTGACAGTCTGAAGGCGAAAAATAAACTAACAGGAGGGAGTTCGGGCTCATTAGCAGCCTGGTCTCAATATTTCATTATTAATGATAATAAAAAGAAGAAAGGAGGGAGAAAAGGCATATGAGTGTGTGCACCGCCTCCCACCCACAGCTCACCTCCTCCTCCACCCCCCACCCCCCCAACACACACAGAGCCAGCTCACAATAGCGTAGCCTCCAGGACTCCGTTTTACTCTGGGCACAATAAAAGTCACCTCCAGGAAAAAGGCAACGCCATGCAGAATGAAGAATGGTTTGCTCTGGTTCTGGTCTGCCTTCTTCTAAATGCCTGAATCTGTGGATCCCCTCCGTGGGATTCCAGCTGATTTATTAGAACCAGGGCTGCAGGCAATGTAACCCCCAACCAGTTCTCTGCAACCTGGCCCTGGGTGCGCTGTGGTGAATGGGGAGATGTCATGGAGCTGTCCCTGGGATTTTTCGGTCAATACCCTTCTGGGCCAGACATAATCACTCCTTCCTGAGATTGTGTATTGTCTGCAACTAAATAGGGTAGGAGAAAAGATGCTGGGAATCAATAGCTATGGTCTGGATATAAAAAGAAACAAGACACATCCCAGAAATTGTATATAAACTCTAAAAATAAAATTCTCCAGTAAGCAACCATATTGTAGTCAATTTAATTTAAAATGGCAAAGGAGGTATCAAGTTCAACCTGTTGACCAAAATTGTCACTTATGCCACCATCCTGGTTCTCCTGATGAACATTTTGCTGGTAGATAATGGAAACATTTTTTTTTTTATTGACATTGACTGTCATATCACAGCAAGCCTGACCCAATCCGTTTTTCTGTTTTCTTGGACCATTTCTGAACTTCTTAATGTGTTAGTGTCTAAGGAAAAACCGTAGCTCCCTCTCTCTGCTGCTATTACCTAATGGCCTTGAGTGATTCAAAACACGTTCAAAATCATCCTTTCTATTGTGTACCCTTGTAATAAATGAACATGACAGAAGTATTCATTCAGCAAATGTATATATATAGGAAAGTTTACCACAGTGCAGGACACTGTGCTGAGTTAGAACACATAGAGAAATGAACAAAAATATATGGTCCCTTTCCTTTTGTTGCTTACAGACTGTGGGGGGAGACCAATCCTAGGTGGTAAGCATGCAAATAAAAAAGTAGTAACAAAATGTGCTAAGTGGTTTGAAGAAAACAATCTGGGTGCCATAAGAGAAACTGGGTTGGGGAGCTGCAAGTCCTTTTCCACATAGTGTGATCCAATAAACCTTCTCAGAGATAGTGACTTTTAAGCTGAGACCTGAAAGAAGACACAACCAGCTCAATAAAGCAGAGAAGGAAGAAAATTCCAATCAGGTAGAAGACTGGCTGTGAAGGCCCAGAGTCAGAAAAGAGTGAATCCATTCCTTGTTCAAAAAGGAGAAAAAAGGTCCGTGTGTCAGGGCCCAGGAGCTAAGGGACGAGTGGGTCCACATGTGACTGGAGAGTGGACAGGGGGGCCATGAAGTTCTTTGAAAGCCAAGGAAACAGGTTAGGGTTTATTCTGAAGTTTCAGAGAAGCTCTTGGAAAGTTTAAGTCAGAGGAGAGACATGACTGGATTTACCTTTGAAAGGGTCTTTTTGGCTGCAGTTTGCAGAATGAACTGGGGATACAACAAGCCTGGAAGCAAAGCTTCCTGCTAGGGTCGTCCTCAGAAGGTGTGATAGACATAGGCACAAAGAGATGCGAGATAATATTCAAGGTTATGTAGAGGACATGGTAAGGGATTATGTGCTGGGTCAATGGAGAGGGAAATATCAAGAAGGTTCACAGATATCTGGCTCCACCCTCTGAAAATAATCTTTAGTATAACAATAAATAGTATGTCTAGATACACTAGGGCTTTACAAGTAAGATAAACACAAAGCCAAATCTGCATCCCATTTGTCTTACTGTGAGCAGCCAAGTCCAGCCCCCAGAGACCAACCTACCCCACTCCATCTGGTCTCTAGAACAGTGTTTTTCAAAGTGTGGTCCTAGACCAGCTGCATCCACATCACCTGGGAACTTGTCAGAAATGTGAAGGCTTCAATGCCAAACAAGAGCTACTCATCAAAAACTCAGGAGGTGGAAGCTCAGCAAGCTCGAATTTAATGAGCCCCCAGATGATTCTGGTCTATGCTGATGTTGAAGACCATCTGCTCTAGATCTGCACTGTCCAATTTGGTAGCCACTAGCCACATGTAGCTATTGAGCCCTTGAACTGTAGCTAGTTTAAATTGAGATGTACTGTAAGTATAAAATATCCATCAGATTTCAGAGACATAGTCAAAAAAGATGGTAAAATATTTCATTAATAATATTTTATATTGATATGTGTTGAAATGATAATTTCTTGGGTATTTGGGGTTAAATATATTATCAAAGTTAAAATTAATTTCATTTGTTTCTTTTTTAATGTGGCTGAAAGAAACTTAAAATTACAGATGTAGTATATGTTGTATTTCTATTGGACCATGCTGCTCTAAAGCATCTCTTCTCCAACATCAGTGTGCACAGGAATTGCCTGCAGAGCTTGTTAAAATGCACGTTCTGATTCGGTAAGTCTGAGGTGGGGACAGATTCTGCACTTCCCGCAAGCTCCCAGGGCATGCTAAAGTTGCTGGTCTGTGGACCACACTTTGAGTAGCAGGGCTCCCAGACACTTTTAGGGAAGTTTCTGAAAGTAGCTCTGGTGTCACTGAATGACCCCTGAATGCGAAATCAATACACCTGGGTTTAAGTCCCACCCCTGCTTTTTTCATTGGTCATATGACATTGGACAACTCATTTTAATGAAAAAAAATAGAGGTAATAGAAATAACTTCACAAGATTATCCCAAGATTTAGATGAAATGATGTTGGTGGAATTAATTTTAATTAAATAATTAATTTTAATTATCAAAGCCAAATAAATGTAAATTTTCACTCTACACCCATGCCCCCCTCCCACACACATGCACAAGCAATCAAAAACTGAACATACTGTAGTGAGTGACACAGAAAGTAAGTTCCCCACTTTCTAAGCTAATTCAAGTTTACAAAACGTGGCACAGTTACCTGACTATTCCAGGCTGCCTCCAAATCATTTCTGCCTGGATTATCTGAATAATTGTGACCAAGTAATTTGAGAGGAACAAAAGTATTTGGCAAGCATTTCTCCAAGAAATTCTCAGTGCTTGGGTCAGATGCTGATTCTGTCCTCTACCTCCCCACCACCCCACCAAAAGGGCAGTGCCCCAGGGAGGGCATTATCCTAAATATCCAGCTCCAGGTCTCAGGGATCAGAGCATCCACAAGGCTAGGGGCTCTATCAGTTCAGACTTCATCTGTGATTAGCAAGTAACCAGACTCCTAGAAGGAGCCACTTTGTGACCCAAGGGAAAAGAGAACAGCACTGGCCTTGAGACTGTGTCATCGTTAGGGAGATGGGGAAGGCGGAGAAAGATGCGTAAAGCGATAGTCCCTTAAAGCGTAATTATCATGCTGTAGTGGACATCCATATGGTGGAGATTAGCCCAGCTCTCCCTCTAGGGCTGTAGTGCTGGGAATACAAGATTTCAGGAAAGGACAGAGAAATGCTCAGAAACTGAACATTTATTGTGCTGTGTACTGTGCTAAGTCCTTGAGACAGAAAATGTTGCAATTAGCTTTAACAGGAAGGGGAAGTGTTCTGTTGTCTGCTAGCCCCGATCCCTGCCCGCCTTCTCCCCACCCCACCCTACCTCACAGGGTTCACTTCTTCTATCCCCAGTGCAGCCTGGAGTGTGGAATACAGAATAACAAGGAGTTGGAAACTCTTCCAACAGGTTACAGAATGGGTTACTGGTACATTAATTTGGAATTTCTGAATAGAGAGGGTGATTCGTCAGCTTTCTGAGAGCACTATTCTCTAGATGGGAAAAGGCTATATTATCTAGAGCAAGATTGCTGCCCTGCAGTCTCCATTTCTAGATGTTTATAAAAGATATTTATTTGGGGTAGAAGCTTACAGTTACCAGGCCATAAAGCGTAAGTTACTTCCCTCACCAAAGTCTATGGCCACGTGTTGGAGCAAGATGGCTGCCGACGTCTGCCAGAGTTCAGGCTTCCTGGGTTCCTCTCGTCCTGGGGCTTGCCTCTCTCCGGGCTCAGGCTTGCATGTCTCTACAAGGCCAGCTGTAGACTATCAAGCGAATGGCTCATCTCTTTTCCTGGGGCCTTCTCTCCTTCCTCACGACCAAGCTCCTCTGTGTACTTACTTCTCCAGACTCCAGCATTAAAACTCCAAACTCCCTTCTCTGTGGTGCGGTTTCTCTGTAAGTCCCTGCCCACCAGGGGGCGGGGACTCAACGTCCTACTGACGTGGCCCAATCAAAGCTTTAATCATTATTTAATCAAGTAGAAGTGAAACTTCTGAATCCAATACAATCTAATATGCCCAGAGGAAAAGACCAGTTCACAAACATAATTCAATATCTGATTTTGGAATTCATAAATAATGCCAAACTGCCACAGTCATTTTGCTGATACTATGGAGAGCTGGCACAATTGCAGAAGGGCTGGGAGAGCACAAATGCCATTGGCTTGACTCAGAGAATCATGGTCAAGACACCCAGAAAATATGAGCCTCTCTGGGACAGCAGATGCATTTGTTCTCCACTGATTTACAGTGAGGCCTTCACTGCATGAGTAGGGAAAAGCCATTGGTGGGTTCCAGAGCAGGGCCAAGACATGAGTAAGGGGAGGAACAAAGAAGAGTCTGAGCAAACTGTGAAGTTTGCCATCAGGGCCCTCCCAATTCCCTACTCTGCCCTCCTGCCCCAATCCAAAGACAATGGGTCTTCCCTCTCTCTCCACTCGAGCTTTAATAAATTGTGTTCTCTGGGAAGGATCTGATAATACAAGTGTCAAGAAAACAAAGAAAATCAGTGATTTTAAACCTACTATATTCCAGGCACTTAAAGAAAAGCACTCAACCTTTATCACTAAGAGTGACCTGGACAAGAATTAGGCTAATGAGTCAATTACTTGCTCAGGGGGCAAATTTTAAAGAAGCACTTACTCCCAGGTTCAAGAGCACAGGGTCCAATTCTTGCACCATCCCGAGTGTAAGCGCCTCCTTAAATTTTGGCCTAGGTGCCTCATGTTTTGAATGTTATATGGAAATTCTTAAGCTAATGAGGCCAAAACACAGCAGAGAATGCATGAAAGGACAACTCTGTTAGATCAGAGGCCCTGGATGGGGTGAAAGTGAATGAGGGCAGCTTAACCTAGGCTCCTGTGAGGGTCTAGGGTGGGGGATTGCTTCCGGGGAGGGTGGGAAAAACACAAGTGGGTCCTGGGATCTTGCCTTTAGTGTGACCCCAAGGGGAGGGGGAGGGCTTTCCCGCTGATACTGGGGATTGGAAGTTTCAAACTATACAGAGGGCTAAAGCAGAAGTGCCAGGGGCTGTTGGGAGAAGCTAAGGGTTGCTCTTATCATCCAAACCACGTGGAGACACCTGCCTTACTAGTTGCGGTTACACTCAGGACAGGGCTAGCTGGGGTGGTCATTCAAAAAGGGAATGTATGACTAGGCCAAAATGACCAAGCACCAAGTAAACTGCTATTACCTCCTCACTTGCCTTACCCTGCTCCCTGCCCTCTTGCTTTTGTTTGTATTTCATGTTAAAGAGGCCCACTTCACACACCTAGTGAACAGCAGCCTCAGGACTGAAATTAAGACTTGTCTGTTTGCGCTACTAGAGCAACGTGGTGGTTCAAGGCTCAGACCTTATATAGCTTAGAATTCTGACTCCTACACTTGCTAGCTGGTAGCCTTAGCCAACTTACTTAAAAACTGTGTTCCAGTTTCCTCATCCTCAAAATGGGGATAATAGTACCTATTTCATAGTGTTGTAGTAAAAAGTAAATGAGTAATATATATAAAGTGCTTAAAATAGAGGATGGAACAAAACTGTTTCAATACCTGTTAAGTATTTGATGGTGGTGGTGGTGATGATAATGATATCTGGATAAATGGTGGTGGTTATTATCATTATTCTGATCATATATTGATGTCTAATGCTCGGTGTGCTATCCTTCCCATGAGGTTTTTGCATTTTTAGCAGGAATTAATAAGTACTGAATCTTCAAAAATAAATTACTAGATGTTATCACTGAATCCAAGCAAATTATTTTTTGGAGGAATTACAGGAGTGGCTTGACACACAATGACTATTAGTTCTGGCTCTAATGGTTGGCCCATATACCTGTGGCTTTGCACATTAAGGAAATGACTCTCTTTCCGAATCATGAGCTTAATCCAACAGAGGGATGAGTCAGACATTGCAATTTGGGGCCACGTGCACTCCAGGACCAGGCCAGCATTTCCTAAACGTTTGCCCTAAAGAACCCAAGATGTGTCTCCTCAGCACACTGACTGCTTGTCCAATATAGTCTACTCCTTTGGGAGGTGATGACCCCAGGAATGTAAGACTGGATTGTCCCTGCCACCCTAACCAGCTTCTTTCACAGTCAATTACTCCCCAATTCGTTGTTGTTAATAATCTGCAAAGCACCTTTCCCTGGCAGTGCAGAATGCCATGGGGAAGAAAGGCAGTAGCTGGCCTCATTTAACTGACCTCCCCATTAGCTGTGCTTGCTAGTGTGGTCTTGGAGCCAGGATCGCACACATACTAAATGCCAGTCCCCAAGCAAAGCTCACATCAGTCAGAATCAGCTTGTATAAGAGCATTCTGCAGAGCTGTGCAGGGTGTGAAAATGCTGGCAAAGCCAAACCAGGATCCTGAAGGCAATGCGTGAACTTGGCGTCCAGCCTGCTGAGGGATGGCCATCTCACTCGTTCCTCTGTCACTAGACCACCTTTGGGGAAGACAGACACAAAGCAGCGAGTAACAAATGAAAAATAAAGGCTGAATCCCTACCCTTGGGTGACAGACCTGGCACCCAGTGAGGCTGCCCAAGGGAGACTGTGTGCTGCAGATTTGCTTCCTTGGGCTGGTCCCTCTGGTCACTGCCACTGCTGAGCTGTCTGTCTCCACACTGACAACTTTAATTTCATCAGCCCAAAGCAAGGGCCCAAAGGAGCTCTTGATGGATGTCACTCTGGATGTTTACTGGGGAATGATGCCCAAACACCCACTGGAACCCCTGAGCTAAAAAGAGCCTTGAAAGGACCTGACATTACAAATATTAACCCAGGGGTAGGATATTGATGTCTCGGGGCCACTGGCAGCATTGCTGATGGGTCTCCATGGCCCCAGTCTTTTTTCATCCTATTCTCTCTCTTCCTCTGCTTTTTCTCTCTGTTTTTTTTTTGTTGTTGTTGTTGTTGTTTGTTTCATTCTTCTCCTATGATGACTTGCACCATCCCTCCCACACACATGCATATTCTTCTAAGCCCATGAATATGTGATAGCTTGTGTGTGTTTATGTCACATGCCTGAAAGAGGACAGTAGCGCAAATAATGCATGTGATTGTGACTTAGAAAAACAAGAGGCTCCTCTCTGCCTTCCTAAAAAGAGGCTTCAATAGTGACAACTCCCTTTGTGGAAAGAACAAAGACAGCCCATGCGGCAGGCCTGTAGGAAGCAAAGAGAACATTTAAAGAAAAGAGGTGACAAGGAAAATTGCGCAACGAAACGTTGCAGCACCCAGAGAAAGGCAAGCCCAAATGCAAAACAGAGAGAGACTGTGTGGCACTGGGAAGCAGAACAGGCTGGGCAGGGGTCTGCAGAGAGGACTTTGGACTGGGGGAAAACTGAAGGAACCACCTACATGTCCCAGTTGTGTGTCTTACAGATGCTAGGCACCTTCTTCCCTAACAAGAATCAAGAGGTGTAGTTGCAGGCTGGAGGATGGGCTGACAGCTTACGATAGCCTGATGCCTTATGATGAGGAGGAAGAGGGCAGGATTCTGAGTTTAGGGGCTGAGGCCACATTGGAAGGTCCTCTGTGCATTTATAAATATAAGGAGGCAGCAGTCAAGCAAGAGTGGTTCATCTTACTATATTTGCACCATGCCCATTATAACACTATTTCCCCTGTTTCTCACTATTCCTGCCATCCTGGTTCTATCCCCTCCTGGAACACACACACCTGTGTCTTCCTGGGTACCTTTTTGCTAGTTGTGACTATCACCTCTGTGCCTGTGCTTGTATGTGCTGAATGACCAAGCATTCAGCTGAGTGAAAGGAGAGGATATTGCAGGGGAAAATCCTAGACGGCCTGCCCTGCCCATGCCCCTCTTGAGGACAACTCACCCTGCTGGGCAGTTGGTCTCTAGTCTGGTCAGTGGCCTGCCAGGTAGCCTGGCTTCAGGGCTCTGCCCATCTGGAATGATAAGGACCAATGTGAGCAATGAGATGCTCTTGCAGGGAGGATGTGAACCATATGGAGAGCAAGAAGAAGAAAAGAAATGGGGAGCAGGGCCTCTGGTCAGTCCAATTAGTGAAGTCTTACTATAGGATGTACTCTTTCTCTGTTGAATCACTTGTCTTCTCTTGGAGTGCTAGAGCTACTTGCGGCCTTTGCCCATGCAGATCCCTCTGCCTGGAACACCTATTCCTGCCCTACTTTCTTTGCCACTGGCCATTGTTCTCCAAACGTTTTTAACTTCAGAAATGATGAGGTGTGCAGGAGGGTATGCCTGTAAAAAACTCATGGAATATTGTCTGGGAGCACAGCTGAAGGCTAATGCCAGGGAAAGTTTGCAAGAAAAAAAGGGAGAGCAGTGTCTAACCTGGAAACCACAGCCCCTAAGACACGGCCCCAGTCCCTGCTCAGTGCAGGAGGATTGGTGTCCCAAGCTTGGCACCAGAGGGTGCTTGCGAGGACCCCGCCATCTCCCAAGTTCATGGTGCTAACACTGGTTGGTCCTCCTGGTTGTAGACACAACTGAGCTGCAGTGTAAACAAGCTCCAATATTGTTTTTAATCTTTTAACAAGATGGACAAACCAGTTTCAGACAAGAAAGAAATAATAAAAAGTAGAGGGATATCTAGCTTAGATGAAACAGACACAGTACTGAGATGGAAACACTATGTGCTTTATTGTCAGACAAATCTGGTGCTGAGTGCATGCCTGGCAACTTACTGATGTGAAGCCTTGGATAAGTATTTTAACCTATTTGAGCCCAATTTACTCAAGTAAAATGCATATATTACCACCTGCCTCATAGGCATGTAAGGAGTAAATGTGATAATAAATGTGTAGGAAACCTCTGGCATATTGGCTTTAAATAAAGGTTAGTTTTATGTGATAATATATTGAGATGTTAAAATATATCCCCACTACCCTGTATCTCTCCCTTTCCGATTCCTTATTCCAGCAAGTAGTTGTTCCTGGGTCCCTTCATTCAGTGAATATTTATTGAGAGCCTACTATATGCCAGACACCACTGTAGGTGTTAGGAATAGAGTGTAAAATATGCAAAGTATTGTTGCCTTGGTGGAGGGACACTGAAGAGAGCAAAACATAACCGATATTCAAAAGAGAAACACATAAACAAACAAAAACATAATTGCTTTTGTTTCAAAAGCCTAAGCTACCAATAGGAGAAAGGATTTCTGGTCTAGGCACACGCCCATGCAAAAGCAGTGGGGGGAGCATGGCTTTCCGTTTGAAATGAGACTGTGCGGGCAAGAAGATGGGGTGGTGAAGAGAGCTGTGCTGTCTTCCTCCTGTGCTTCTGGAAGGCAGCAGAATTCCAAAGGGACATGGCTGTGTGGTTCATCTGGACCACAATTGGCCAGGTGGCCCCTGCATAGGTGTTTCACTAGGCTCTACACTTTGCTTGAAAAAAGAGATTGTGGCCTGACATACTTAAGATATAATTCAGTCTGCTGCTTCTTTTATAGATAAGGAACTTGAGGCTGAGAAAGGTGAAGGGACTTACCTAATTCACAGACAGACGAGGTAGTCAGTAATTGTCTGCATGACCTCGATATGGAGAGCACTGACCATGGGAGGCCAGGCCCTAGAAAGATGATCTAATTCAGTGTGCATCAAAAACCAGCCGGAGGAATGCTTGTTAAAATGCAGATTCTCAGGTCCTACTCTAATTCAGTGGGTCTGCAATAGAGCTCTAGGAAACTGCGTTTAGTGGGCACCCCGTGGTGATTCTGATGTAGGTCTTCTGAGGACTAACTGCCACCCTAGGCCTCTTCAATGCTAATTTGTATGGAAACTCACAACCTCTGAGATGTAATGAGGTGGTATCAATTCCATAAAATCCTTGGCTAGCACAGCTCCCTTCTATAGGTGTAAGCTGAAACTCTTCAGCTGAGTTATGGCGTGCATTTGCATAAATTACCATGCAAAACTTGTTAATATTTCCTAGATATCCTTTTTCATTGCTCCATTAGACAAAGGTTTGTGCTTTTGAGGGGGGAGCTGAATGTCAGCCAATCCAAATCCACAACGGTGATGGCACAGAACTTGGGGTGGTAATTTATTCCCCTCATGGAGCCCTGGTGTCACCTATCTGTCCTGAGAAATGCTATCTAAAATCAGTGGAATTTTATCATGCAAATTATAGGAAGTGTTATCATTATAAGCAGCAGGAGGTTCCTGATTTTCTATTATTTACACGTTAAATGACTTCAACCTGCTAGGTATAAGGGATGTGTTTGGGAAGAATAGAAGGGGCAACCAAGTGACTGCTTCCACTAGGGGTTGAGGCCCCCAGGCCTTTGTGCCTCAAGAAAAATAAGGCTTCAAAAAGATGGTTAGATTTGCTTGATATATACGTAAAAGGGTGTGCTGTTTTTAGGAAAAGGGGAAAGGTCATGATTTAACTACTTTTTGTTGATGCCAAGAGAAATTTACATTTGGAAGGACTGGTTAAGGTGGAATTGCAATGTTTAGAAAATATTGGCTTCAATAGAGTTGGAAGAAGTCAGGATCTTGAGATAATCAAGTCTAACCTCTCATTTAACAGTTGAAGAGACTGAAGTCCAGAGAGGGAAAATAACATGTTCAAAGTCAAATAAGCAATTCAAAAGTAAAACCATATCTCCTGATGCCCAAACCTGCACTGTTCCGTGCACTCTCACTTTGAATCTTTGACTTTCCAAACCATCATTGCAGCATTTATTTATTTTTTTTCAAATTTTTAGTCTAGTAATATATATACAATCTAATATTTCCCCCTTTTAACTATAGTCAAGTATATAATCCAGTGCTATTAATTACATTCATATTATTATGCTACTATCACCACCATCCATTACCAAGACTATTCTGTGAACCCAAATAGAAACTCTGTTCAATTTAAGCATTAACTCCTCGTTCTCTACCCCCACCCTGACCCCTGGTAATCTGTTTTCTAATTTTTGACTCCATAAATTTGCTTACTCTGATTATTTCTATCAGTGAGATCATACAATATTTGTCCTTTTGTAGCTAGCTTATTTCACTCAACATGATGTCTTCAAGTTTCATCCATGTTGTTGCATGTATCAGAACTTCATTCTTTTTATGGCTGAATAATATTCCATTGCATGTATATACCACATTTTACTTTTCCATTAAGCAGTTGATGGACACTTAAGTTGCTTCCAACTTTTGGCAATTATGAATAATGCCGCTATGAACATCGGTGTGCAAATATCTGCTTTCAATTATTCAATCAGTCCCTGCTTTCAATTATTTTGAGTATATACCTAGAAGTGGGATAGCCAAATCATACAGTGTTTCTCTACTTAACATTCTGAAGAACTGCTAAACTGCACTCCACAGAGCCTGCACCATTTTATATTCCCACCAACAATGAATGTTTCTATTTAGCCACATCCTCTCCAACACTTTTATTTTTCCTTGTTTTTTTTTTTAATAGTAGCCATTTTAGTGGGTATGAAATGGTATCTCATTGTAGTTATGATTTGCATTTCTCAAATAGCTAATGATGTTAAGCATCTTTTGATGTACTTTTTGGCCATTTGTATAACTTCTTTGGCCAAATATCTATTCAAGCCTTTTATCCAATTTTTAACTGCATTGTTTGCCTTCTTTTGTTAAGTTGTAGGATTTCTTTATATATTCTGAATATTAAACCCTTTTCAAATATGTGATTACCAAATATTTTCTCCATTAAGTAAGTTGTTTTTTTTACTTTCATGATAAAGTCCTTCAAAGCAGAAAAAGTTTTTAATTTTGATGAGATCCCTTTATCTAGTTTTTTTGTTTGTTTGTTTGTTTTACTTTTGTTGCTTGTGCTTTGGATGTAACGTCTAAGAAACCATTTCTTAACCCAAGGTCCTGAAGATAATTCCTTGCATTTTTCTTTTAGGAGTTTTATAGCTCTGTTTCTAATATTTAGGTCTTTGATCCATTTTAAGTTGATTATTTTTTTTTAACAAATCTATTTTATTGATACATATTAATAAACATATAATTCATGCAAGGTGCACAATCAATGGTATTTGCTATAATCACATAGTTGTGTGTTCATCACTTCAATCATTATTAGAGCATTTTCATTATTTCAATAATACATATAATAAACAAAAAACAGACAAACAAACAAACAAGAAAACTCCTCACCTCTCAATCTCTCTACACTTCCCCCACTTTACATTGCTGCTGTTTCTGGCTAGTCTATCCAAAGTGTATGATCAATGGCTTTTAGTATAATCACAATATTGTACATTCATCGTCTCAAAGATTTTAGAATAATTTCATTACTACAAAAAGAAAGACTCCATACTTGTTAGCATTCCTTCTTCAGACCTACATAACCACTAATCTACTTTCATCTTTATAAATTGATTTATTTGTGTATGGTGTGAGATGCGGATCTCCTTAATTCTTTCACATATGGACATCCAGTTTTCCCAGCACCATTTGTTGAAGAGAGAGTTCTCTCCCAATTAAGTGGACTTGACACACACGTCAAAATCATTTTGTCATAAACATGACAGTTGATTTGAACTCTCTATTAATTCCATTGATCTATATGTCTGTGCTTGCACCAGTGACATGGTGTTTTGATTACTGTGACTCTGTAATAAGTTTTAAGATTGGGAAGTTTGAGTTCTCCAACTTTGTTCTTTTTCAAGATTGCTTTGGCTATTCAGGGTCACTTACTCTTCTATATAAATTTTGCTGTTGGTATTAAGAACTTATTATATTTTTTGTAAAATAAAATAATAGAGTCCACCAATGAAGTAGTTCAACATCTACTGTTCTTTTTAATTTTATGTAGGAATCTAAAAACTTCTATATGAATTTGTTGATTGTCTTTTCCATATCTGCAAAGAAGGATGTTGGAAGTTTGATTGGGTTTGTGTAAAATCTGTAAATAATTTTGGGTAGAATTGATATCTTAATAATATTTAGTCTTCCAATCCATGAACATGGAATGTCATTCCATTTATTTAAGTCATCTTTAATTTCTTTTAGCAACATTTTGAGGTTTTCTGTGTATAAGTATTTTACATCCTTGGTTAGATTTATTCCTAGATATTTGATTAGTTTCCATTATTGCCTAATTCTATATTTATTGAATTTTTTTTTTTGTATTGTAACATTTTGAGTCCCTTCTCATTTCTTTCTAAATATACTTTTGTTTTTTCTTTGTCATTTCCATGGGGTTAAAATTTAACATCCTAAATCTATAACAATCTTATTTAATTTGAAGCCAACTAATCATAAATAGGATACACATACTCTGTTTCTATATCCCTCCTTCTCCCACCATTTTTTGTGCTTGTTACAAATTATATCTTTGTACATTGTATGTCCAAAATCCATCTATTTATCATTTCTGTTTATGCATCTGTATTTCAGCACCTATAAGAAAAAGTGGACCTACATAATGAAAAATACAATGCAATACTACTGGCTTTTACAATTATCCATATGACTAACTTTTCCTGAGGTGTTTGTTTCTTTAAGCTGTTTTGTCTACTGTTTAGTGTCCTTTCCTTTCAGTCTGAAGAACTCCCTTTAGCATGCCTATAAGGCAGGTCTAGTGGTAATCAACTCCCTCAGTTTTTGTTTATCTGGGAATGTCTTAAACTCTCCCTCATTGTTTGAAAATGCTGCTGAATATAAAATTCTTGGTTGACAATTGTTTTCTTCTGGCACTTTATTTCTTCCCACTCCCTTCTTGCCTCCATGGTTTCTGATGAAAAATCTGTGCTTAATCTTATTGGAATTCCCTTGTATATAACTAGTTGCTTTTCTCTTGCAGCTTTCAGAACTCTCTCCTTGTCCTTGGCATTGGACAGTTTGATTATCATGTGTCAGCACATGATTTTCTTTGAATGTATCTGGTTTGAAGTACATTGAGCTTTTGAATATGCATATTTGTGTCTTTCATTAAATTTGCAAAGTTTTCTGATATTATTTCTTTGAATATCCCTTCTGATCCTTTCTCTCTCTCTTCTTCTGAGACTTCCATAATGCATGTATTGGCATGCTTGATGATGTCCCACAGGTCTCTAATATTCTTTTCATTCTTTTTTATTCTTTATTCTTTCCTCTTCTCCATCTGAATCATACCAGTCATATTGTCTAAAAGAATCTTTCAGATTCTTGTCTGAATCACTGATTCTTTCTTTTGCCACTTCCAATCTGCTGTTGAAGCCCTCTAGGGAATTTTTCATTTTGTTTATTACATTATTTGACTGCAGTATTTCTCTGGAGAGATTCCCATATTCTTTATTCACTGTTTTTCTCATATCCTTTAGTTATTTCTCTATGTTTTCTTTTTTCTTCTTCAGCATATTAAGGATTTTTTTTTTTTTAAGTTGCTGTCTGATAACTCCAAAGTCTGGTCCTCTTTGTTGATGGTTTCTGGATTTTTCTCTTGTCCCTTTGGATGGGCCATCACTTCCTCTGTGTCTTGTAATCTTTTATTGCATACTGTACATTTTAATATTTTAAAGAGTTAACTCTAAGATTTAGTCCCTGAGCTGTCTGTTCCTTAAGCTTGTGTCCAGCTAGTGATATGACAGTCATTTTCTTGAATGTTAGGAGCTAATCAAAACAAGAAAACCAAGGCAAGAAGCACCTTTCACTGTCTTTGCAAATTGGCTCTGCTTTGGCTGATGATCTCCTTCAGAGCTTAGCCCTCCTATCAAGATCAGCCCAAGGCAAACGGGAAGTTCAGGGTCCTCTCTGTCTTCTCTGAGTCAGATTGGAACTGGTGCCTTGAAACTTGCCTCTTTCCTGGGATTTGTGCTTCCTAGAGACATTAGGAATTCCCAATTTACAGTTTACAGGAGTTTTTTGCCCTTAGGACAAATTCTGAGAGAGCAAGCTTGAAGCATGTTCCCTGGCTTAATCTCTCTAACTTCCACCCATCATATTGGCAGTGACATGCATCCACCTCTGTATGCACATGGGGGCCACCCTGCTCCAACTGAAACAGGGCCAGGGACCCCAAATGGGAGCACAAGCTGCCTCTACCCTATGTTGTGGAGGGGGTGTTGGAGGAGCCAGTAAAGGTGACAGAACCTTCTTCCATGGTTTTTGAAGCTGCATTTTCTTGAGTCAGCACTTGTTTAGATAATGCAGCCCTTTAACTCTTTTCTGTAGTTTTGAGGAAGGTTGCTGTCTTTAAGATTCCTCTGCTGCCTTTGCCTGAAGAGGATCGGACAAGTGGCTGCACTCAGAGCTGGTCCCCAGTGATCTAAAGTAGCTGACCAAAGGGAGAGATCTGTGATCAGATCACACATACCCAGAGTTTGGAGGGCCAGGTGTTTATGTCCCACCCTGGCACCAAGTCCCACCCTGGCATCAGAAAGCTGTGCTAAGAGCCTGAGCTCTAGTCCCCACTGCTGCCCCCCATGATGTTAGGGAAAGGGGGATGGTAATGGTATTTATGGCAATCTATTAGCCTCCTCCTCTTGCTCCTCTCTGGATGTTGCACAGTTGTCCACTAGGCTCCAGAATTTCAAAGTAACTGATTCAGACAGTTCCTGTCAGTTCAATAATTGTTTTTGTGGAGGGACTGATTCCTGGAACTTCCTACTCTACCATCTTCCCACAATCCTGTTCCCTATCACAGCATTTAGAGGTTGTATATTCCCTGGGTTTTAGGGTGCCTGAGATCACTACCACATCCCTCTAACTCATTTCTCTTCTTTTTCTTGAATCTAGACTTACTTACCTTCATTCTCTTCCATCTGTTCTAGACTACTGATTCAAAGCTAAAACACTCCTTCTCTTTAAATGGTGTTGTCTACCCACCCAGTCCACAAGAGTGTAATCCTCTCCATTCTTCATCCTCTGGTACATAATTGCTGGTAGACTCTTTAGTGCCACCTCTTTCCATCTGCCCATCTTTTTTAAAGACTTTTGGAGTCAAGATAGGATGAATAGATGGTTTACTGCTCTGCAGTGTCATCTGGATTGGGAAGTACTGCATCAGGATTTCCTGCTTGAATATGTTCTTCTCCCAAAGGTAATTGCAAATAAACAAAAGTTTAGAGAAACCATGATATATTAACTATTTTTTCCCTCCCTGAGATGGTTCCCTTTCCTGTTTGTTCATTGTTTTTGCTTGTTGTTTTGCACTTGCTGTCTGTTTGTTGTTTTTGCTCATTGTCTGCTTGTTTTTTCCTTTAAGAGACATTGGGAACTGAACCCAGGACCTCCCACGTAGGTGGCGGGCACTCAACTGTTTGAGCCACATCTGCTCCCTGTTCATTTGTTTTTGCTCATTGTCTGCTCGTTGTTTGCTTGTTGTCTTGCTCATTGTTTTTGCTCATTGTCTACTCAGTTTTTTTGCTTGTTCTCTGCTTATTGTCTGCTTGTTGTTTTTGCTTGAGGTCTGTTCATTGTCTGCTCATTGTTTGTTTTTCCTTCTTGTGGAGGCACTGGGAACCGAACCTGGGACCTCCCATGTAGGAGGCGGGCACTCAACTTCTTGAGGCACATCCACTCCCGATATATTAATTTATAATATCGAAATTTCAACCAACATTATAGCAGGCATGATACAAACATCTCTAGGAATAACAGATTCTTAATGGTTTCTCTCAGGCCACACTGGCAAGAAACATGGAATTTATTTTCTATTCACCATATTCTATATGTCTTCCTGAAGGTGAATGAGCAATATGGAGAGATAAATTGAGGAGAGAGGTGCTGGACGAAGGAAACGTTATGGAATGGAAGAAAGCACAGAGATTTTAGAGAACAAAGATGGGTAAAAAAATGAGTTTCAAGATGCTCAAGCAAGTGACCATAGGAAGAGAGATGTTTAATTATGAAGTTAGGAGTAGAAATATTACTAAGAAGCTGGTAGATAAATTGCTAGAACATTCAGTAATCTGGGAGTTAGGGTACCTATATTCTCATCCTTGTTCAGCCACAAATGATCTGTTTTACACTGGGTAATCCATTTTAACTCCCTGGCCTCTGTGTCCCATCCTATAAACCAAATTGTGGAAGTGAATAATCTCTATCATTGTATGATTCTAAATGACCTTATGTCCAGGGGAATTATTGGCAATAGGCCTGTGTTAACACTAGGATTTCTGGAAGAGACACAGCCCTTGTGTTGGCTAAAGATTTCAGGAAATTGGCCAAAATAGGGAAAGGATCATTAATAACTAACAGCAGGCAGGGCATGCTGGGTAATCAAATGGCAGGAACAAGGAGAGATTGGGGTCAGGAAAGGTTTACTGGTTTCAAATCTCAGCCTTTCTTTGAAGTGAGCATGGTGCTAGAGAACATGGTAGGACAGGATTCACCAAAAACCTAAATTATAGTGATCAGGGTCCATCTGAACCAGACCAATTATTTCAGTCCCCTTGGGCTGTCATGTCACTCAGGTCTGTCATTTCCTATTATTAGCTTTAATAACAGTGCTAGGATTTTCTTCAGATGGCATCACTCCTTTTTCTCTTGAAGAATTTTAAACCTCATGGCAAATAAAAATGGCAAATACGTATTTGGGGAGTGTCCCATGGCTATAGGCCATGGGGTACAGGACTGGATGAGGCAATGCTAATAACAAGAATGAAGACCTACTCTTATTCCAAAACTGGATGCCATTTCTAACCCCAGGTTACTGGGTTGGTTAAAAAATTATGGGATCCAGAAAACATTCTGAGAGGTTCTATTTCCCCCAATCTACCTACATGTGAATACACCAAAATGGAGGAATGGGAGGATCACTCTTTTATTGATAAGGCAGATCTGTATTTTCCTTTGAAGCTTGAAGACTTATCCTGAACTAAGTCTTATGACTGAAAATCAAGAGTTCCTAATAATGAAGCATTCTTCTGAATCTAATTTGTTGAGTGGTAAGAAACTATGTACTAATCCCACTTATGAATTCAGTGGGCTGATTGTTCCCTATCTGTGGTCAAACCCAGCATGTTCTGATGGTTCCAAAAGCTGAGATCATCTGGTTAGATTCTGGCTTCCTTGTTCCTCATGGCTACTGTCAAATATTTGATGTGGAGAGTTTAATCCCTGGATCTAGATGAAAGAGTGTTGCATGTCTTGGGGGTGTAACATTTAATTATCAAGAAAACACGACTCACAATACAGGAGGTGGGACAAAAGTAGTCCTCTGCCTCTTACTACAATCTTCTTGGCCAAACCAACCGAGGGAGGAACCACCTTGTAGCTACAGGGAGCTGAGGGAAACTGGCCTGGGAATGGACCTGTGGTGCTTTGTTTCTGCAATACTCTTCTTTCACAACAGGTATCAATGTGTTGTAGCCAGTCCCCTGGCTGCCATGTCTGACAGTATCTCAGACACACATCATGAACATGGACTATCCCTGGAGAAACTTCAGTTCATCACCATGAATCATCCATGCACAGCCCAGGCTACAGGCAGACCTGATGTTCTCAGGGAAAGGCTGTCAGTCATCAGTAGACCTACAGCCAGCAAGATTACACACTGAACTGGTGGCGTGCAGATGGGCTTGAGTAGAGGTAGAATAGGACTCAGGCTCTAAAAGGTAGAGCCAGCCAACATGAAATTCTATTGTGCTTTGAGGAGTTTCAGATGAAAATGATTTCCAGGATGATGTCCTTCCAGGCAATTTGTTACCATCATGCTTGGGAGGGTTCACCTTCATCTTCTCTGAATCATAAGCTTCCATGGTGAATCAGGACATTACTTCAGGGAAAATGTCTAATGGCTCCTTAAAAGTCAGTCATTCACCCCTTTCTCTCTCATGTAACTTATAGTGAGAAACTGTTGCATACACAGCACAGACTATATATAGGAACAATGAGTCTCATGGACATCAAATTTAATATCCTTGATCACCAAAATAAATGGATTTGTATAACTGTCCTGAAGCCCCTGCTCTGTTTTCTGTTTTCTCTAGCCCACGCCATCCCAACAAACTCCTTTTCCTTTGGACAATGGGCAAGATTTAGTCAAGAAATATTTTTAAAAATATGTTATTTTCTGATATACTTTAATACAAAATATCTTAATCCTCCCCACCTGTGGGATATCTCATAATATTATTAGCAAGATAATCTGTCTGAAAGTGAATGAGAAGCAGTTTCCAGATGAAGCTCTGAGTCTTCTGCTTCAGAATTTTGTACCGGAGTCATCTTCCCACATATTCATCGTGATTATAAATCTTGCCTGCTGCCTGCTTCTACTTTGCAACAGCCTCCTGGACTCCTTCCACCTGGATGAATGAGTCACTTGTTTGAGTGGCCTGGGGTTGCTGAGGAGCAGCCTGGGCTCGTGGCTGTGTTCCTTACCACTGGCTGATGTGTACCCTCAGAGGAGAGCTAAAGGCTCTTGAGAAAGTTTCTAGCACCTTCTAACAGAGAACACGAATCAAAGATTGTTTGCAGTTTCTTTGTAGGTAATTGTCTTCTGGCAACTAGAACTCTTCTCTTGAACTTATCAGGTGACAATGGGAAAGGACAGAAGAGTGACTCTGAACAACTTGCTGTGAAATGCATATCCCAAAAATCTGTCCAGAAGATATAATCTCTCAAGTTTATCATGCCTATTTCTCTTCTCTCTGTCACCTTTGATTCAAGATAGAGGACATTTATGATGGCCTAAAATTTTGTTCTCTTAGGATTTGTGCTTGACATTTGACTAAAGGGTAAAATAAAAAAGCGAGTGAACGTTTTTCCATAGCCATGAACTTTTCACCAAATTTGGGTCCCTGGTAAGATTGTGAGGTAGGAAGATTTACTTCAGGGCTCTCCATCTGCATTTGGCTGATTTTGCTTTCTTCTCGATTTTTTTGCATTCCTTTCCCAACTCCTTTTCTCAGCCCACCAGTAGTAATCTCATATTCTATCAACCACCTTTTCTCTATTATCAGGCCCATAAACCTAGGCCTATATAATTTGGTTAAGAGATTGTGTAATACAAGAGTCAGGAGTATTTATATATTAAGGATGCTACCTAAGAACGTGTCTGTAAAAGTGAGTTCCCCCTTAATGGGAAGGATAAATTTTGGTACTAAGAGGCTGCTGGAGGAATTTTCCTATGTCTCCTCCTCCAGGCCCACCCCCATCTCAAAACCTAACATGTATGGCTTACATGTATGGTTGGTCATGCCCTATACCCACAAGGGCTCTATCAATATATCTGTGAAAATATTTCCCTCTACTTAGGGATACCTGATCCAAGAATATGTTAGGACAACAAAATGATTTTCATCACTGATTGTGTATTGCCCCATTGTCTGAGGGAAAGTTTCGGTTACAGAGAACCTCACAGGAAAGACTTTCTTAATTCTTATTGTTGAATTGTTTTTCAGTGGCCAACATTTCTAAGAGAAATGGTAAAGATGGAGAAGAGGCAAGGGTATGTTGAAAGGATTATGGAGTAATATTCCCAAGGAAAGGTTAAATGATTTAACCTGAACAAGGGCTTCTTGAAGGGTTTAATGATGGACTTTAAATATATGAAGATATATTATGGAGAGCTCAATGACCGTCCACTTCCCATTCCTCCATCATTTGAAACCCTTCTGCACACATAGTCTTTAACATTCTTTTGGCTATTCATCATAGCCTGCCTTGTGACATATCTTCTATTGTCTTAAAAAGCCATTTAACTTTATCATAGTTTTTCCTTCTTCTTCCCAATTAAGACCAACACTCCTTGAGGGCAGGAGCCAGTTTCTATTTATCTTTCCATCTCTTTCAATTCTGAACTTTACATGTAGTAGAAATTGAAAAACTACTCATAAATTTGATTCGATTTGGTGATTGAAAAATAAGAAGATAAACTCCAGTATTGTGGAATCTAGGTTAGGCATGAGAACATGACCTTCCTGGAGTGTTTGGAAGACAATGTGATGAGGGAGAAGGTGAGTACTCAGAGGAGTAGAGCACTTTGATACTTCATAAGTCTGAGCATAAATCCACTTCCCAGCTATATGATCTTAGGGAAATATTTAACTTCTAAACCTCACTTTCCTTACCCATAAAATGGAGGCAATACTGCTTAAACTCAAGGACTACTCAGAGGATTAAATGAGATATAGTAATGCAAAGAACTGGCCCACTGTGACCACATGATCTCATGGACTTTGGAGTCAACAACTTGGCTTTGAATCATCGTTCTGTCCCTTAAAAATTTGGGGGACCTTGATTAAGTTATTTTACTAATGAAGACTCAGTTTCCTAAACCAATAAGAGGAGATTGATAATAACATCTACTACACAGGGTTGTTGAAAACATTAAATGAGTTAATGTATCTAAAATGCTTAGCATAGTCTTTGGCACATATTAGGTGTTTAATAAATGTTATAAACACAATTAGATTCTTTTCATAGCAATTCCTCTATTTTTCTGGGAGAAAGCCTTAAAAAGAAGAGAATCTCATCTCTTTCTTCATCCCTTTAAGAGCAAGGTGTTGGATATCTCTCAAATTCCTTTTTAGATTGAGGTAAAGTGGATTCTCAGCTGCTTGAAATAAAAAGTCAAAGAGACGGAGAACTGTGTTGCATAGCCAAAAGTAGCTAAGAGTGAAATTCAGGTTTTCCTTAGTCTGGTATAGATGGATATAGAAAATAAAACCAGGTCACACAACATCAGTTCCACTGAAATAGTCTCCATTTTGGATGATTGTTAGTTTTATATGACACTTTCTGCTTCATTTGTGGAGAGTGTGGAACTAAGTAAGGGCTTTGGTTTGGATTTCTTTTTCTTTGGTCCAGCACAATTTCTTGAAAAAAATAGGCACTAAATTATTACTTGGATTAAAGTGTGAATGGTTATAGGCCTTGTGGGACAGAATAGATCCATCTTAGAGCAGAAGCACAACTTAGACAGATAAGGCAGGCTCATAGAGAGACACACAGAGAGGCAAAAACTAATACAGAGAAGGAGAAACAAATCAGAGAGAAAGGTGGAGGTGGGAGTAGGTAGAGACAAAGGAAGATATGTAGAGGGAACATAGCTATGGCATATGTTTGAAGGTGTGTAGTGTCCTTTTAAATCCTAAGGACCTTTCCTCTGGAAGTTTTGTTTCTGTTTCCTTTTCATTGCTGAGATTTTTTTAAAACATATTTTTTATTGAAGTATATCATTCATACATGAACATGCATAAACAATATGTGTATAGTAAAGATTGTGAACTTACAAAATAAACATACATAACATCATACAGGGGTCTCATACGTCACCCCTCCACCAACACCTTGCATTGTTGTGAAACATTTGTTAGAATCTATGCAAGATCATCATCAAAATCTTACTACTAACTATAGTCCCTATCTTATATTTGGTATATTTTTCCCCCAACCCACTCTATTTTTTAAAAATATATTTTATTACAGAGGTTGTGAACTTACAAAACAATCAAGCTGAGATGTTTTTAAACAATACCTTACCGATGAGCTGGTCCCAACATTCACGTGAACCTATCCTTCCTTCCAAGAGAGAAAAAGGAAACTTCCTGGTTACTGTAAAGTCTTTGCCTGAAGCCCATTAGCATCATAATTACACTGTAATTTTCTCAAAAGATGCAATAAGCCATTGTGCTAGCCTACAAGGTCACAGTCCTCATCATTAACAAACATGTCTATGACAATTGCTGAAATGCAATCTCTCTCTTTCAAAGGTCCATCGCTTCACTAATGAACCTGTAATCCCAAGCACACCTGTTTACCTGATTTATAGGTGTTTCTGTCTCTTCAATAGGTCTATTCATTTTCATGCCAGTCTCAGGAACCTTCTTGTTTTCCTGATAGTAATAAGATTGAGAATGGCTCCCTATGAACGCCATTATTCTCCAATCCCACACCCTGAAACCCACAGTATCCTTTCTGGGGAACTGGCCATAATACCTTGTTGTTTTCAAATGTATGTGAAATGTGCAACCACTCATGGCAGCCCTCTATCTCATTTCTGAGTATGGTCCTGACTCAAGACTATTCATTAACACTATAAACTGTTTTATTCTGGGGCCTGCAGAAATAAAGGATGTACATAGTAATCTTTTATATCTGAGGTTATTAAATTTAAAAAAGCTAACCATTTTGGTAAGATGATCTATGAGTTTGGAGCTCCAAAGAGACATGAGGACTGGAGAAATAATTTGGGCTTTGCTAAGAGATAGCTATATTGTGTCAAGAAAGACTATAGAGTGAGAAGAGAAAAGCATACAAAATAAAATTCTTAGAAATGTTAAAAGTTAAGATGATGATGATGGACAACTTCCATCCCAAGGAATAGAGAGAGCCTGCAACTGCAAGCAAGATAGTTCTATCCATCTGTCCCATGGGATCTAAGCCCCCTCTCAATTAGAGGCAAAGTAGACATCACCATCCCCAAATCCTCATGATTGGGGAATGGACAATGGACTAAAGTAGACTTACTATTTTTCACTATAGACTTATTCTTATTCTAGTAATGGAAGAACTTTTATCATTGATGTGGAGGCAGTAGCCACCAGAGGTTCTGAGGGGAGGGAGAGGAAAAAATAGGTGTAATATAAGGGATTTTTCGGGACAATGGAATTGTCCTGCATGACATTGCAATGACGGATACAGGCCATTATATATTTTGTCAGAACTTACAGAGTTGTGTGGGACAGAGTGTAAACTATAATGTAAACTATAATCCACAGTTAGTGGCAATGCTTCAATATGTGTTCATCAATTGTAACAAATGTACCACACTAATGAAAGATGTTGTTAATGTGGGAAAGTGTGGGAGGGGTAGGGAGTGGGGCATATGGGGATCCCCTATATTTTTTATGTAACATTTATGTAATCTAAAGTCTCTTTAAGATAAATAATTAAATAAATAGATGAATAAATAAATAAGTTAAAGGTAGCTAGATTAGGTGGACCCATATTAAGAAGAAGTAGTAATAGGCAGGAAGAATACTAGAAAAGAGATGCCCACATCAAGGAATTCTACAAGAGTGTTTCCAAAAAAATGGAGAGGTTAACTCTAGTAAATGCTGACAAAATGTTAAGGTATAAGGTGAAAATTGAAATGTGTCCATGGGGTTTGTCAGCTAGTAATGATGAAGGTGAAATCTGAATTGGAGCAGGTTGAACAGTGAATAAAAGGTGATGAAGTGGAGACAGATTGTGAAAATAACTCTTTCCAAAAGCTTGGATGCATTTGGCAGAGAGAGAAGGGAAGGTTAAAAGGATGA
>JAQZBX010000548.1:35063-105085 GCA_029593785.1 Cabassous unicinctus | reverse complement strand
AGATGGGTAGCGGTTTGGGATTGGTGGTTCCTGTTGCTATGGTAGATGGCAGTTGCTTTAGGCGCGAAAAGGGTGCGCTTTTGGCGCGAACTTTTCTTAACTTCCTAGAAGGAGGCTAAAGCTGTTCTTTGTCTTAGCCCTAGCGGCCATGTTACATGTCACCGGTGCTGCTGACAAGGCATATGATCTGAGTGCTACCATGAAGGTCCCCAACAATGAACAAATATTGAAGCATTGCTACTAACCAAAGTCTATAGTTTACATTATGGTTTACACTTTGTACCATAAAATTTTATAGATTTTGACAAAAAGTATAATGACCTGTATTCATCGTTGCAGTATCATGCAGAACAATTCCAATGCCCTAAAAATGCCCTATGTTCTACCTATTCTTCCTTCCCTCTCCCCACAGAACCTCTGGAAACCACTATCTTTATATCTGGTGTAACAAGTTCTTCCATTACTACAATACTAATAAGACTGCTTTGGTCCATGTTTGCATTCCTCCCTTATGTTTGTTTATTTCTCAATCTTGAGGATTTTGGGATGGTGATGACTGCTCTGTTTCAGATTGAGAGGGGGCTTAGATCTTATCAGGCAGATGGACTGTTACGCTTGCAGTTGTATATAGTCTTTGCTTTTTGGGATGGGGGTTGTTCATCATCATCCTTTTGTTAGTAGTCCTGGGTGAGTCTGATGAACTGGAGAGTAGGTGTTGGCTGTAACTCTGCTGACATTCAGGGCTCAACCAGCATGTGAACAGACCAAAGGTTTAAGTCTCTGGGACGTATATTTGATGTGTATAGTGCTAATTATGTGTTCACATAAAAGGGGTAGAAGAATCATGTGTAGGGAAATTATAAATGAGTCTAAATCTGTTACATTGGGGAAACAGGTTATCATATATTCCAAGGTAAGGTTCACCAATGAGGTACTGATTTCATGTGGTTGTGTGCCTTGTCTGTAGTGTCCAGATGTCTTGATAGCCTTTGGGAACACTGCTGTTTGAGACTTGTTTACTGTGGCAGTTAATGAGAGCCACCTGTGATATGCATAAGCGTAACCTCTGGAATGACCCTCCTGACTCACTTTGAAATCTCTTAGCCATAAAAATTCTTTGATATTTAATGTTTCCCCCTTTTGATCAAGGTCTTTTTCCAAATGTATTGCTGGTTGGCACTTGGTATGAATCCCTGTTGGCAGGGAGGCTCATCCCCGGGAGTCATGTCCCATGCCAGGGGAAAAGGTAGTGAGGTTATTTGCTGAGTTTGGCTTAGAGAGAGACCACATTTGACTAACAAGGAGGTTTTCAGGAGGTAGCTCTTAGGCAATAGATGTTATTAGGCTAAGTTTCAGTTATACAAGAATAAGGTTCATAAGTACAAGCATTAATATCAAGGGCTTGGTGTATTGGTCTGTTTTCTTTTATTAGGCACTGCCTATGTACTCTAGAGATTCTTGCCACTCTATTAGAGAATGTAGCAGGACTCCCCAGGATGGGAATTTAATATATTGTTGGTTATCATGGGTCTCCACCCACTGAGATAACACGTTATGACCACATGAACACATTCGTATCCCCCCACCACCAACACCTGCAATAGTTGTCAAAAGAACACTCCCACAATTGTATTCTCAACCACAGTCCGCAACCTCCCCAGATTTCACCTGTTCCTTCCTCTAGCCTTCCCCCCAGCTTTATGTATAGCCCAACCCCACTCACACATACACTCCAGCATCATCGACCCCACTCATATCATTGTACCACATCACCCCCATCCACTGCCAAACCATCCCCATCAACCTTTCCTTAGATTCTGCCCAGATTGAGCATCAGCTCACCACTCTCTACTCCCTTTCTATCTCCTGGTAGCGTATCTTCCAGACCTTACCTCCATGTGTCTCCTCAATATCCTTAGTTCATATCAGTGGGATCATGCAATATTTGTCCTTTAGTGACTGGCTTACTTCACTCAACATAAGGTCTTCAAGATTCATCCATGTTGTCATATGTGTCAATACTTCATTCCTTCTTACTACTGAGTAATATTCCATCATATGTATATACCACATTTTGTTTGTGAGTTCATCTGTTGATGGACACTTGGGTTGCTTCCAACTTTTGGCAATTGTGAATAATGCCATGATGAACATTGGTATGCATGTATCTGTTCATGTCCGTGCTTTCAATTATTTTGGGTATATTCCTGGTAGTGGGATTGCCGGATCATATGGCAATTCTATACTTAAGTTCCTGAGGAACCACCAAACCATCCTCCACTGTGGCTGCACCCTTCCACAGTCTTACCAGCAGTGGATGATTGTTCCTAGTCCTCCACATCCTTTCCAACACTTGTAGTTTTCTGTTTTTGTTTTTTTTTTAAGAGCAGCCAGTTTAATAGGTGTAAGATGATATCTCATTATAGTTTTTATTTGTATTTCCCTAATAGCTAGTGATGTTGAGCATCTTTTGGTGCTTTTTAGCCATTTGTATTTCCTCTTTAGAAAAGTGTCTATTCAAAGCTCTTGCCCATTTTTTAAATGGGTTGTTTGTCTTTTTATTTTTAAGATGTAAGATTTTTATACGTGCTGGATATTAGGTGCTTATCAGATATGTGGTTCCCAACTATTTTCTTCCATTGAGCAGGCTGCCTTTTCACTTTCTTCACAAAGTCCTTTGAAGCACAAAAGTTTAATTTTAAGGAGGTCCCATTTATCTATTTTTTCTTTTGTTGCTCATGCTTTTATGTTTATGAAACCATTTCCTACTACAAAATCTCGTAGATGCTTCTGTACATTATCTTCTAAGAGCTTTATGGTCTTGGCTCTTATGTTTAGGTCTTTGATTCATCTTGAGTTAAATTTTGCATAGGGCATGAGAGGGTGTTCCTGTTTCATTCTTTTGGATATGGATATCCAGTTCTCTAAGAACCATTTGTTGAAGAGACTATTCTGTCCCAGGTGAGTGGGCTTCGTGGCCTTACTGAATATTAGTTGGATGTATATGAACAGGGCTATATCTGAACTCTCAATTTGGTTCCATTGGTCAGTATGTCTGTCCTTGTGCCAATACCATGAAGTTTTGACCACTGTAGCTTTATAGTGTGTCTAAAGCATAATTTGATCTCATGTTTTAGTGCTTAATAGTTTATTGATAGTTTTGTTTATAAATACTGAAGTAAGTTGTAGCCAATTCAGATTTAATAAGAATTTTATTCAGCGTATGTGTTTTTGGTAATAATGAGGCAGACATTATACCAGACATTAGTTGTTTTTTTTTTCTTTTTTGTTATATAATAAGCTTTATTTTTAAAGAGGTTTTTGATTACAGAAAAGTTACATCGAAAGTTTAAAGGAGGGATGCGGATGTGGCTTAAGTGATTGAGCTGCCGCCTATCACATGGGAGGCCCCTGGTTTGGTTCCCGGTGCCTCCTAAAGAAGACAGGGAGCTGGCACGACAGGCAGACATGGCAAGCTGATGCAGCAAGAGACACAAGAAAAACATAATGAAAGACACAACAAAGCAGGGATTGGAGGTTCCCAGTGCCTCCTAAAGAGGACAAGCAAGACAGCAAGCTGATGTGACTGGCAGGCACAGTAAGCTGATGCAACAAGAGACACAAGAAGAAAAACACAATAAGAGACACAACAAAGCAGGGAGTGAAGATGGCTTAAGTGAGTAGGTGCCTCCCTCCCATATCATAGGTCCCAGGTTTGGTTCCTGGTGCCTCCTAAAGAAACAAGGAAAACGAACAGACACAGCAAGTGCAAACAATGAGGGGGTGGGGAGAAATAAATAAATAAAATAAATCTTTAGTAAAAAAAAGTTTAAAGGATTCCCACGTACCCTGCCTCCTCCCCTTCCCACATTTTCCCCTATCAATATCATTTTACAATACTGTGGTATATTTGTTACAATTGATGAATAAATATTGAAGCATTGCTACTAATCAATATCTATAGTTTACCTTATGGTTTACACTTTGCACTGTGCAATTTTATAGATTTTGACAAAATGTATAATGGCTTGAATCCATCATTGTAATATCATGCAGAACAATTCCAATGCCCTAAAAATGCCCTATGTTCCACCTATTCTTCCCTTCCCCTTCCCTCAGAACCTCTGGTAACCACTGTCTTTATATCAGTGTGACAAGTTCTTCCATTACTACAATAATAATAAGTTTATGGCATTGTGATTTTAAAAAGGAGATATCTCTTCACCCTGAGTAGATCACATCTAGTTGGAAAAACTTGTAGAAGATAATTGTATGTAATTGTAACTCCTTATTCACAATTCCAAATCCCAAAAAGCTCTGAGAAATGAAAGTAGTTTGTGTGGGTCTTATCTTGCCCTAACCCCTGACCTGAACTGTTATGAAGCTATATATGGTCTTTATTTGTATCACTTAGTATGACTATTCATATATGTGCTTGATTATGCAGTGCTGCCTCAAATTCTGTTGAAGTTGGTACACTATATAGTAAGTAGTCCAGAGAAACGAATGATACATTTCCCCTGATGGAGTGAAGAATTCACAGAGGAGTGGCTTTGAGCAGTGGAAATGGAATATAGTAAGTAGAAAAAGCAAAAGGCAATCCAGGCAGAGCTGATATCATGGAGAAAGACTTAGCACCATTAAAGAATGGCAAGAGTGTAGTTAGGAGACAGACCTGGAAAAACAACTTGGTATTAGATCATGGAGGGCCATGCTTGTCACCGAGAGTTTGCATTTTTTTTCTCTGTGGCTGGGCTCTGGGGAGGTCTTGGAAGGCCCTAAGCAGAGGAGTCACTGCATCAGATTCCTGCATTAGAGAATTCCCTCTGGTCACAGTGTGGAGACTCTAATAGTAAACAAGATCAGAAATGATGAGAGCTTGAACCAAGGCAGTGGCAATAAGGACAGAGAGGAGACAATGGATTTGAGAGGTGGAAAAAAGGGACTCATAGCTGACTTCCAAGTTTTCAAGTTTGGGAATCTGAGCAAATGGAATGCCATTAGCCAGGATATGGAAAACAGTAGGAAGAACAAGGGTTTGGGTCCAAAAAGGAGCTAATGAATTGTGTGTACATTTTGAATATGAGTTTCATACACATTATGTTTGTGTATATATGCAGTAGGCAGCTGAAATTTTGGGTCTGAAGCACTACTTATAAATATAGTTTATAGTCATTGATATATGTGATGATTTGAAGCTACCATATTTAGTATGTTATTGAGGGAGGGCATACCCAGAGTACAATAAAAAAAGGTGACCAATATTTAAGGTTAGATAGAAGAACAGAAGCTAAAAAGATTAAAGAGGTGAATAAAAAGGCTTGGCAACTAATAGAAATGAGCAATATGCCTCCTTCCCAAATGAGTGAGGAGGGGGTTTCAAGTGATAATGTCAGATGTTGCAGACACATCAAGGAGGATGAGGATCAACAAGAAATCACTTGTAATGTTCAGGAAAGTAGTGGCCGCGAGAGCCAGGCTGAGGTGGCTGAGGAGGGCTTGTCAGGTGAGGGAGTCCCACCCACTAGTAGAGACTGCACTGAAAAAATAATGTGGAAAGACAATGCCTAACTGGGGAAACACATTAGAGGCAGTTTAAACTGTTCTCACCATAGCTATAGCCTATAGCTTTCTGCTCCTTGCCTGTGAGGAGTGAGAAAATCTGAGGAGCTAAAACCTCTTAGATATTGTCTCCATGATTTGAAGGAGAAAAGCAAAGGAATATTTCCCCAATGCAGTTTGAGAATAATTGAGTGGATTTTGATTTAAAGCTTGCGTGAAATAAGTTTTGGTGCCACGGACAGGGCTTCAGATGAATTTGATTTGAGGAAATGAATTCAGGATGAGTTACCAAGGGGAATTCTAATCTAGGACTAGGGTTAAGACCAAGAGAAATCTGTTGAGTAACTGAAGTAGCAAATAAAATTTAGCTTTCTATATCTTTTTTAAAAGTTTCCTTTATAGAACTCCCTCCTTCCCTCCCTCCCTCCTTCTCGCTCGCTCTCTCTCTCCTCTCTCTCCTCTCTCTGTCTCTCTCTCTCTCTCTCTCTATATATATATATATATAATTGAAGAATTGTATTCAAACATGACCCAAGCAACTTCTGCCACTTGGTGCTATAGTATTTCAGTTACAACTTTGGTACTTTATAGTGGGAAATGAAATTTTGGGAGTGGCAGGAGGAACTGGTTCTTGCTGAATAAGTTTCCAAACTGAAAAGGAACAAATGGACCCAGTTGTTCCCTATCTATGAAAATGATGTTCGTTGTCTTCTTTCTATCAAGAGCTCTTACTTTGCCTCTTATAGAAGAGTGTATCATTATTTATAAGGTATTTTTGGAAAACAGTTCTTTTAAATTTTTTGTTTTATTCTAGCACAGAAGTATCTCTTGTAATGTTTCTATGCTGCTAAATGAGATAGCCCATATGCATCTTGTGAATAAGATGTCTTTACTTATCAAAATCCTGAAAGACTAGCATCTCTTTACATATGAAAGTAGCATGCCTGGCTCCTGTGGGACTGGCTGACTAAAGAATGGAAGTTGCTTGTTTTCAACCTCCAGAACCCAATGGTGGGGACTATGACTGGACCCCCTAAGTCACCTTCAGTAGGCAGCTCTAATAATATTTCAGAGGAGCTCTCCATCTACTCAGCAGTGTGCCTTACAAAGTACGTAAAATGATTGACTATTCGAACACCAAAGCCCTAACAATAGGGTTATCCTTCCATAAAGTATTGAGACTATCATTCTTCATGATTTGATATGAGGGATTCCATGTCCAAAAGTCTTTCTCTCGTAAGTCTATTACTGCAAAAGAACTCTGCCACTAGAGATTTATTGGGTCAATATTTTGTTTTCACTTGTTTATCATTCATTCATTTAGCCATTCAACTATCAAATAATTATTGCATGTTTTTGTGTATTGCTTCTTCCTGAATACACTAAGAGGTAAAGATATGATCCTAGTCCCCTGTCAAGGGAGAAGAAGGAAACAATAGCCTGAACTATGCACCAAGCACTGTACTAGACACTTTAATTCTGCAAATAACCCTGTGAGGTGGTTGGCAATTATGTCTCTTCTATTGATGAGGAATTTGAGGCTAGAGAAGTTATTTACCCAAGCTCACACAGTTAGTTACTAAGCACAGAACTGAGGTTCCCACTCAGGTTTGTCTTCCTCAAATGACTATGCTCTATTAGTGCCTCCTGAGGGAGCTAACAACCTGGTAGGAGAGATACAGAATGAAAGGTGGGGTGTAAAAGGGTTTAAGAAGTTAAGATAAAGTGCTCTGGCAGTGTAGAGAAGGACAGAAATGCTTCTAGCCTGGACGTTAAGGTAAACTTCCTAGATGAGATGACATTTAGGCTGGGTGTCAAAGGATGAAAAATGTGACCCATGTACCAAACTGAAATTTTCTTTCCTCAAATAAGTAGGTGTCTTATTTGTGGATATCTTATTCAGTGCTTTGAGTATCTAGAAATATAAGTGAACATCTGAAATAAATATTCTACAGTCAGATTCATTTTCCCATTGATAAAAGTAAGTAAGGGGAAATTTGAGGCATACATAATATTTTTTTAAGAGTGGTCTTTTTTTTTTTTTTTTAATAACTTCATTTCAAATTCAGAAGCATAAAGTAACAGAAAAACTTCTAATTTAACTTCTTGACTCTGGTGTTTCTCTCCGGAGCAGTCTTTCTAAAACACATAGTCAACTATTTTGTTCCCTTTCCTACAACCCATCAGTGGTTCTCCACTTACTGGGTCTAATCTAAACTCTTTAATGAAGCATGCAGATATGGCTCTGCTTTGGCAGTGTCTTCTTTTGCCTTGCTTTGCATTACCTCTCTGTGCCTCACCAAGCCAGAATACTTTTTGCCCTCTCCTCCTCCAACCCTTGACCAGCTTAACTGTCAGGCCTGCTCTAATTAGCTTTTCCTGAAAACTAATTGTTCCTTCCGTTCTCACCATTGACCCTAAACATATTTGTATCACAGAACCTATACTATTTAATGTACTCATTTGTTTACAGGTTGATATCTTCTTACTAGATAGCAATCTTCTTGAGAACAAGAAACATATCTTCATCTAGTATCTCTAGCACTTAGCACTAAGCCTGATACATAATTATCACTCAGTAAATACAGTTTGGACAGATGAATGGATGTCTGGAGCTGACCCCTGTAAGTAGCTATCCAGTTCAGAGTCTACTTGGCTTGTTAAACCTCTGGACCAGTTTCACACCACATAAGATTCTGAACAAGGTCTTACAGCAGATCTAATGTAGGAAAACATTCAGTACGCAATTCAATACAATAACTACTTGTCTACTCTCCTAGGCAGATATAAATGTCTATATGAATAGACTACTGAATTGTATTGCCTATGGAATATGACACAATTAAGTGACTCCTTTTTATGTAGTCAAGATCATAGCGTTTTTATAACAGACATGATTATCTGCTAAGATTACCTAGATAAAATATTGTAGTTTATTTTATATTTCAGTAATTCATGTATTAGAGAGAGCTTTTCAACATTTGCCAGCCGACTAGATATCAGCTAGTTCTTCAACAGATGTTGGAATTGACTTGACCGTAAGTCATGAGGTTTAGCTTTGTAAACTTTTGGCAATAGGATCATTTCCATATTGTCTGATTACTCATTGTGACAGAAAGATGGGGAAGGAACAGATAAGTCTAAGGGGAAGAGTCTGAAATTAAATTAAGTAATTGACAAGCAGTATGCCAATTAAATTTGCCTTGGAGTGATATATGCATTTAATGAATGTTTGTTGACCAATTACTTTGCTTTAGTCTAAAGTTTTTCAAAGTTTTTGACCATAATGACTATTATATACATATTCATATGTAAATATATATACACATATACATGTGTATATAAATATACACATATATGAAATAAAACTGAAAAAAGTTTTACAAAACTATTTATCCTTACTACATAGAATGCATTTTGATATTTTTCCATTCTGTTCCATCCTGTTGCGTAGAACGCTGGTTAAGACCCATTGTTTGAGAAACACTGCTTTGGACATTATCAATGACATAGCATAAGCAGATATAGAATTGGGCCTCTATTCCCAGAAACTCTTACATGTTGTGGATGTATGTTGCACCAATGCTTGAATGGGGTGGATGGGAGTTACTGTATAAGTATTATATACAGAATCCTATACAACTTCTATCAACTTATAGTCTTTTTTTCTTATTTCATTCAGCCTCATTTGCTTTTGTTCCCTGCTTAGTTGCAGAATGTCCTGGATCTGTTTCGGGAAGCTGATGAGTAATCTTGTGAATGGAAAAATGAGCTGAAGGAAATTACTTACTTTCTATGTTGGTTCAGGCTCCATTTCATCTTAACCCCCTAGGTAGAGGACATCAGTAATGATTCCCTCTCTGCATCTCATTCCTAAATAAAATTAATTGGAAACTAGATAGGCCCCCTAATAACCATGCTTGTTTTGCATAATAGAAGGAGAAAAGGATTAAATTCTTTGTTCTAATTAATAAGAATGAAAATAGAATCTCAATCCAGAGTGTGGCAAAATGAGAGAAAATAAGGCTTGTAAGTAATTTTCATGGTTGTTTAGAAATAATTGTTTCATTATTGAGTTAATAGTTTTTACAAACAGCTTCCATTTCCATATCATATTTCTGCAGTAGCTATTTATTGAGATTGCCTAAGCAGGGGATGTGACAAGAAGTTGTTTTAAATCCATCACTTGTCTAAAATATGTGTCCCAAAGTAGTTAGAGCAAGGCGATGCAGCAGGAAAGGATGAGGTATGGTTGGGAAATAAGGGGTCACACTGAAATTAGTTGATTAATAAGACAACAAAATTCATTCACCAGCTTGTTTCAAAGGAGACTCTTATTATTCTGGAGAGAAATTAGACATCAGATCCCTCATAGGCCCCAGGCTCTGACATGTGTTTTATAATGACAGTTAATTAGATACTGTCTGCAGCAATCATAGGCTGTCATTTCTAATACATTTCTGGGAAGTTGAAGGACAGGAGAAGTCACCCCCTCCCCATCTTCCCCTTTCCCGTAACTGAAATCGGTTGCCAAAATTAACTATGAATATATGAGGCATGAGTTCAACAATTATACAGCCGTTCTGCACATTTAAGTTTCCTACTTAATATGTGCTTTGCATCCTAGGCTGTGCTGGGCATGCATTTTGCAGACAGAGATGTTACCGCAGCTCTCGTAATATTTAGGAATATCTCACACAGCAGTCTCTAACACCTGGTCTCCTGAAAGATGCCACTTACCATTGGAATGTACATGTTAAAACACAAAGAAGCTTTTACACTATTGAATTCAAACCACTAGGCTCCCCTCTTTACTAAAACAGAACTAGCAATGCATTAATTAAAATTATTTATTCACCTGCATGTAAAAACCTGAACTTTGGATAACTAAAGTTAGTACCTAACCTAGATTTTTAATGGGCTTTTTTGCTGAACATCATTGTAACATAGTGGTAGGTATAATATAAAAGAAACTAAACCATGGAGCAGAAATCCTGCTGGTGACAGCTTAAAATCATATATTATTAACATTTCCAGGGACCTTAGAAATTATCTAGTCCATTTCCGTTACTTTACAAACAAGAAAATTTGAGGTCCAGAGCACTAAAGTAATTTGCCAAGATCATACAGCTAATATCTGGGCAAGCCTGAGCTGGAACTCCATTCTCCTGATCTCCAAGCTGTTACTCTTTCCCCTTAAACCACCGTCCCCCTTCCTACCTTATTATCTGGGAGACTTTGGGCAAATCACTGAACTTTTCTGAGATTGAGTTTTCTCATCTATAGTATAGTATAGTAATACTACCAACATGAAAGGTTGCTGGAGGATAAATAGGGACGCTTCTATAGGACTCCAAGCAACCTTGTGTAACTCTCGGATTGCTTTTATCCCACTGTCATCTTTCCCCAGGACATGCCTAGACCTCATACATGTCTGCTAAAGGGCAGAAGACGGCTCTCAGTACCTTTCTGTTTAAAAACCACACTCTTGAAAGCTACCCGCTAATTTTCTGTTTTCTATTTAAGAGACATGCCCTTCAAGTCACGTGCTAAAATTCCAACCTATTCAACCCAAATTATCATAACTGATGTCTCTAGGGCCATGGATTCCAAACATGAGAGAGTAAGAATTAGCTGGGGAGTTGTTATAAACTACACATTCCTGCTCCCCACTCCACTTGTCTGCCCTCCTGTCAGCCCTCCCTAAGGAAAAAAAACCCTGATAGATGCAGTAGGTTTAGAGCAGGACCTGATAATCTGTATATTTCCTAGCTTTTGTTTTATTTGTTTTGCTTTTCAAGCTCCCTGGTTGACTCTGGAGAGCAGCCAGATTTTAGAACCACTGCCTGCTTCTAAAATGATGTTTACCAGAGCCAGAACAGATCATATCCTAAAATATACTACTTTCTACAGCTGCTAAAATCTCTGGATACTTTTTTGTGGGTTCTAATTAACTTTTATATTTTGGAGGTTGAAATGTCAGCATTGAGCTGATAAAATAATTTCTTGGAGGTGCTGGCACTCTCTTTCCTGGCTCTAAGTAGTCATACACACACAAAGCCATCCACTTTCCCGCACCCCGTCCCGACACCCTCCACAATCCCTCTTGCCTAAATGGACTGAATAGCAGATACCCCTGTCTATGAAGATAAGCCTGCTGAACAAAAACCAGTAAAAAAACAAAAAAAA
Source organism: Cabassous unicinctus (assembly GCA_029593785.1). Taxonomy (NCBI): domain Eukaryota; kingdom Metazoa; phylum Chordata; class Mammalia; order Cingulata; family Chlamyphoridae; genus Cabassous; species Cabassous unicinctus. The sequence goes on along the minus strand of JAQZBX010000548.1, from coordinate 93,334 downwards.
AAACAACACACATTTGAGATTTATTTTGTTATGCTTTATTACAATGGTGGTTTTAATCTTCCCACCCACCCCATCCCAATAATAGAGCTGAGTTTGTATTAAACCACTTTCTCTTACCTCTGGCTCCCTCATGCTCAGACACACATGTTTTAAAACATGTTGCTGGAATTAAGGGTATGGTGTGATTGTTGAGTGGTTATTCTTTGTGCAGAATCAACGCAATTATAAAGATTAAGCCACAGCCCTGTCCCCATTGTATACTTCTCTACCCAGGGAGCTAACTAGGATTGTGGGCGACTGCCATCCCTGAAGTTCAGGCTGATGTCTTGAATTATTCTCAGGCACGAGCAGAAAATGTGTGCATAGCCAATTCCATATGTGTTGCTATAACGGTTCACTTGCTTTCTAAGTGAATACAGCCTCCTTACCAGCTGTGCGGGCTCTTAGTGTTTATAAAGCTTTAAAGATGCTCCAGTTGAAAGTGGAATGACATTGAATAAAGATGAAAAAAAGAAAGCAATCAAAGAAAATGAGATAATTTTTATATATATAGTTAGCTTAGACAGAGCTCAGCACGTAGTAAGCATTCAATGAACGTTAGCTTCAGTTAAGGTTATTACCATTGCTGTTTAACTGAATTTATTGTTATTAATCAGAGGCCTATTGACCATGAATGTTAAGTATAGAAAACTTGAAGACATTTAACTTGGTGTTTTTTTTTTTTAAGAAAAAAAGCAATTTAAAACTCCACTTTGTTCAAGCCTAACTTCTTACTCTATTTGTGCATATTGTAGTATATGGTCCTTAACTTATGGACATTAGTTCTGATTTCATATTTCCATTGGGTTTAGTGAATTGGATGTTTTTAGGTGAATTAAATAGACTGTATGAAGCTCATCCCTAGACCAATTTCAGGAATCACTGAAGCTTATGGATAATTCACAATGTCATTTTAAAGTTTATGATTATTTTTCCCTAAAGATTCTAATCCTCCTCTCAACCTGCCCCCTCCTTTTTAGCTGAATAAAGAAGGATGGAGACATGGCTATCCTAACTATAATCGGTTACCTCTAGCAGTGACCTAGATACATGGCAGTAAGAATGGAGCATTACCGTTACCCCTGGGCTCCAGGTCTGGGGGTTTGTAATGGACTTAACTCTCTATGGAGTCATAACTGTGGCAATTTTTCAAAAAGATGGATATTATTTTATGTATTTTTTTCTTAATTTGTCTTGTCAGAGGTGAAGAATTTACCCCTAAACTCTTTATTGTGTAGTGCCACATATCAAAATGTCTTGATCTCTTTAATCTGTAGCATGCCTATCAATTGGGGAAAAGAATAGTAATCAATACAGATGAAATGCAAAGCTTCCATGTGGTAGGCTTTTATATAAATTAGAAGAGTATACATTGATCACTCTTAGCCTGCATCATGGAGAAATGACTTCAAGCCACCTGTTAGGCCATTCAGTGGAAAGACCATTTGACAATCCCAGTTGGGGCTTTCTTTATCTGGGTACCCAGTGTAGCACTGTCCTTTTACTCTTCTCCTTTAGTTTATAATTCTTAGTAAAATTAGTCCAGAGGATAAATTAATTTTATCTGTCAAACCTGTAACAGGTACATCTGGCAGAATATGTAGCTACAGTAATGTTACCTTGAATGTATCCTCCCTATGGTGTTTCCTTGGATTTTGCACCATGGAAGGAACTGTGACACTGGTGTGATGTCAAAATATCTAGGAAAATATATGAGATCTTTTCCCCTGTCCATGTGTCTTATGATGCATCCATAATCCCACAAGCTTGTTCATTCACTTTTCTGTTAAATGTCTTTAAGTGCACAAATAGTAGGACTGACCATAGGATCCTCAATACAGATAAGTTGTGGCCTTAGATCATTTGGGATATTCTAGTGTCTACAAAGGAAGAGTTGATATTTGAGGTCATTTAGTCTTCAGAAAAGGATGTAAGAGATACAGTGTTAGGCTTAGTGCTAGAAGAAAACCACATCATCAGTTTTCTTGAAAGAAGTGTACCTTTTTGCTTATAGTTTTGGTGGAATTAAAGTTCTTTGGATATTCCTAGATATTTTATAAATTAAAAATATTGAACAAGGCAAAATATGCTAGGGATCTAATTCTACCTGGGCTAGAAAGCTAAAGGAAGAGGGGACTTCAAGCTGCAAGTATATATATTTTTTAAAGAATTGATTAGCCTCTTGAGGAAATTGAGTTTTTAGGTTCCTTTTTTAACTGTCTTTTTATTTATTGTCACAACTCTATTTTCTAATTTCCTTCCTAACAGTGTTGTCTTTATGTTGTTGCTCAATAGAGGAACACTGTAGCATACTCCTTGAAGACTACTCTTTTCCCTCTCCCTTTCTCATGCTGCTAATTGCAATGGCATGATTTGTACACTAGTTTCAGTTCTTTATTAACTATTCAATCATCTTTAGAAGTTAATTGAACATCTCATCTTTTGTTCTAGATATTTGGCACATGTTGCCCCAAGCCCAGTTTCTTTATGCGGAAAAAAGGAACCTTCAAAGTAGGCTAATTGACCTCTTTGTGATTGGAGGGCTATAGAAAGTGAATGATGAATTAGGCTTCATTGTGAATAGTGGACATGATTAATTTACTCTTCCCTAATTTTTAAGATCATGTGTAATTTATGAAAAACCAGTTCATCTTTGATTTGTATCCTCTTAAATCATCAACATATTATTTTTTAAGAGTTATCAAATGTTAAAGAGCTAACATTTGGCCCAGAGTAAGTCTATTCATTTGCCAAATAATTTGGACTAAGTTCAGAAATCTATTGCTTTGAGTCTTTAGATGGGTGTCTTAACAAAGTAGGGTTTCCTGTGTTTCTTTGTTGCAGGTTATTGGGCCATGTGTCAGTCCCCCACTTTACTGAGGTCCTCCTAATTGCTCTGTATTTAAGAATACTTCCCTGTAGTTCATCACCATGCTTAAAAATACGAAACAAAAATGTCCCAAAACAAGAAGGCCCCATTAGCCTTCTGGAAAGTAACTAAAGTGAAAACAAAAAAGAGCAAGAGCTTAATTTTTTTCCCTAAATATAGGACCAATTGATAGCCAAGAGAATTACTTAATTTATATTTTCAGGCGTTTTTTCATAATTATCTTTTGTTGTTACCCTTTTGTATTTAGTCTGCTGAGATTATAGATTTTTAAATGGCGAGTTTTGCCTGGATCTTTAGTCATTCTTGCTCCTTATCAAGGAGAATTCTTTGAGCATAATACCAGGCTTTCTATTGAAATTATGTACTCTTTGTTTTTATAAGTCTCTCCTTGTTCTGTTGGGAATAATTATATTTCTCCTTTTGTTGTTGCTCAATGAAAACTGGTTTCATTATATTTTCAGAATAAATTTTAGAAGCCCTTATTGCTGAATTCTTTTTTTTTTTTTTTAATATATTTTTTATTCTTATTGCTGAATTCTGAATCCAGGTCTGCTTCAGTCCGATGGTTTCTTTTGGGTCACAGTGGATAGTAAAAACATATTTCATGCTGAGAATCATGTGAGAAGTTGCTACTCTAGAGAAGAAAAGTGCTTTCAGGTTCTTAGTGAGCTTAATGCTAAAAATAAGTGTTATGCTTGTTTGCGGAATTAGGGCTGTCGTCTGTAGGAAGCAAACGAGTGATATAGATGAGAGAGGGTGGCATAATGGCTGAGCATGTAGACTTTAAAATCGGACTGGGTAGATTCAATTCCTGGCCCAGTCACTTATTTGCTGTGTGCCCTTGAGTTTTCTCATCTTTTATATGGGAATAAAAATAATAGCACCTACCTTATAGGGGAGTTGTAGGAATTAAATTTGTTAATACATGTGAAGTTGTTAGAACAGACTCTGATACATAGCTAGTACAGATAGAGCATCTTCTTTTAACATGAGCCATTATGAAGTTTGTCTTGGTACCATAGCTTACCCTGGGATATTGTTCTCCCTGGAATTACAGCCTCCTTGCACCTCTGTGCTCTTTGCTATCTAGATATCCTAGTAATACTCACTCTCTACTTTATCCCCTAATTAAAAAAAAAAAAGTGTCCCTGAAAGGCTTATGAAAGTATACTTGATTGAAGAGAATTTCAGGCATTTATTTCCTCAAGAGTATTTCCATTTTAACCAGGATCATGTCATAATTGAGACCAAGGAAATGTCCAAGATACTAAGAATAAGAGTTTTAACCAGGTTGCCACCCATCATTTTCCATTTCTTGATTCTTAGAAGGAGTCATTAACAAGTTGGAAAAAAAACAACCAAGCCCCTCATTCATGACTCCCTTATGAACTTTAAACAGAACTTGATTTGAGATATTATCTCATTTAAGACCTCTCTACTATTCCTAGGGTGTGGATAGCGTCAGAAGATTATGGGATACCTACTGTCTTCCCATCTTTATGCATTTGGAAAGCTGCTGCACTCTAACAGAGTTTCAGAGCTGTTTTCCCCTTCATTCCATCACATAGTAGAAACAATACCCAAGCAATAATTGCTTTGTCTAATCCCTTATTAGTCTATAATGTGGCCTCTGTCATGTCGTTTTTTTTCTTTTAATTTAATTCTACTAAAATGCTAACATCATTTCCCTTCTGATTTAGCTCCACATAGGCTGCATCAGAGACTTTTAAGTAAATTGTTACAATGTTAATTAAGATTTCATGGTCAGGCTCCATTCCTTAATAGGTATGATAGGATTTGGCCTCCTCTGTATCTTCAAACAAGCAATCCTCAAACATCCTTATGATGTCTCCTGGCACCTTAGAAGATTTGATATAATGGAGGAATGATGAAGCAATCAAACAAATTTTATTGATTCATCTCTGTGAATATAATTCATACATGAGTAAGTACCTTGGAAACAAAATTACCTTTGGAGTTTAAATTTCCACTGCAAAGTTGCATTAGAAAGATAATTTTGTTTTGGTAGGCCACAGGGTTTTGCTTTTTGAGACTATAAAATTTACATCTACTTGCCATCGTCATTGTATAAGTGAGAGGTTTAAATACTATGTATTTCATGCCATCGTCTATATAAATGAAGCTTTTTTAAAAATGGCTTTCTCACAACTACTAACTCATATTTTTGCTGCGGTGCTAGGTGAAAAGTGTAGATTTATGGTACTATAAAAAGTAAAAAGTAGGGGAAAAAAAGAGATGGAACAATTCAAATTTTTTAGAAACTCTGTTCCTTGAAACTTTTCAGAACTCAACTAGGCCTTTGGCTCATCTGAGAAATTTCTGTTAGTGATTTCATGATAAGTAGGTCACAGGCCTTACCCTTATGATTTACTGGGGAGCAGGCAGTATGCTCTTATAGGATGGAGGAGCAGGAGTTGGAAAGTAGAGGGACTGGTTTTGCCTGATAAGTGATATTATCATAAAAATAATGGTCCCTAACAATTTTTTTTATAACTAGCTATGTTCTTATTTCCCATCATCAGTGTCCTAAATGCCTTGGCATTACTAGTTAATTTACTTTCCAAAAATCTCCATTTTCTTTATATTTGAAATCATTTTCCCTTAATTGCTTTTTAAGAATCTCAAAAAGCCACACTATTAGCATTTTATTTGACAGTGTTACCAAATCAATATGAGGTTTTTTTGTTTTGTTTTTGTAAATCTGGAAAGGGACACTTTGGTGGTATTTGCAGCCTCAGAGATGTGTTGGGTCTGAATGCATAAAAACTGGTTTCGAGTCATTAAACAGGCTTCTTCCTGAACATATAAAAATCCTGCCCTTTTAAATATATATATATACTAATAGAGACAATCTCTTGCTTGGATTTAACAATCCTACCAGATTCATCAGGAGTCTACCAGAATTACTGTTTGTGCAAGTAATTCCAGGGAGCAATGCCTTTCCACTTTGGAGCGTAGTGATGTCATAAAGAATCCCACATTGGCAGGAATGGCACAGTTCTGTTTGCCTGCCATGGTTGGTCATTGGCTGGGAGCAACCCAGCAGAAGCATGGCCTGGCGTGAACACTGAGGGGATCCAAAGGTGTGGCATGAGGAGGCTGTCAATCAGCTCTGCTCCCCACAGCAGATTCTCTTGTAGCGGGATCTAAGTGAAGCACCTCCATGGCTACCACACCTGTTAGCGTACTAGTATTTTTTAAAACTAAAGTAGTTTATTTTGCCTCCTGAAATACTGATTAGCTGACCCTCTAAAGATTACGTCCATTAAAATATGCTGTTTCGTGGTGACATCACAAAACTGGGTGGGCAGGTGAAAGCATGAGGCACTGACCAATAAGTGAACAACGTTTATGAGAGTGGAAGAGAAAAACGGCTCTTCCCTATGTTCCCTTCATGACTTTGGTTCTAAAAGAAAATGCCAACTCTGACATAATACGCCCTGATATGTGAGGAAAATACAAAGTAGCAAAAGCAAAAATTCCTCTAAATGTAGAATTCAGAACAGTCTGTGAATAGGACTGTTGGATGCTTAAAACTTATGAAGGCTGTTCTAGGTTGTCTGGTTCATTTGTTGGTACACTAGGGTGGCCATTAAACTCAAGATGAGACCAAACCTCTTGGAGTTCCTGGATTCATCCTAGAAATAAACTAAACTGGCTTTCTGTAGGTTCTAAAATCTAAAGATGGTTTGTCTGTGTTGTGGTGAAGTTAAAACATGAGATAGCAATTGGTAGATCTGATCTGGCTCTTCCGTTTACTAGTGCAATCTTGAGCTTGTCACTTGGTCTTTCTGAATTTGTTTCTTTATCTCTAAAATGAAAGAATTGGAATCGCAATGAAAGCTCGTTGATTCTGTCAATGTTCAGGGTTATTCCAGGTGAGTGCAATGCTCGGACTCTAGCTCCCCTCATACCTGAAGCTTGTGGGAAAGCTAGATGTGTCTCCAGAGAATTTGACTTGCTTTGGCCCCCTTCACCTCTCTGAGTCTACCAGCTCAGGCCTTGCTCTAACGCATCCTCACCAAGTTCGGTGGAGAGGTAGGGGACCCAGAGTTTCAACTCCCAATTGTGTTCTTGCTCACTCAACAGCTCTTATGCCTCTGGGCAAGTTGTCTAACTTATCTTTAGTTTCACCAGCTGCCAGACACAAATAATGCTTCCTTCCAGACATGTTGCTTAATTTTAATCATTACTTTGTGACTTCTATTTTTTTTTTTTTTTTTCATCATTCTTTTGTAATCCTAGCCTGTATGAGTTTTTCTACCTAATTTATTTTGGGGAATGAATACAACCAAGTTGACTCAGTATCAAAAGTCTCTGTCTGGGTTGCAGTATTGTTTGTGTTTATAGTCTTTTAAACTTTTGTCAAGACCACGTTAACTTCCTTAGCCCAGAGGAAGTCATTAATCCAGCCATTGCTGGTTATTTGTTAAAATGCTACATTAGGAAATGTCATATTTATACATATCTAGGTTTACTAAAATAAATGTAACCCCTGAGGGCATGCAATCATTCTGGGACCCAAACTAGTTAAATACCAGGCCTCTAGGCCTGCAAATAAGCAAATATTCCTCCTTGGTTTTATAAAATGTTGGATTATTTCAAAATCACACAAATGCACACATGCTTGTGGCCTTGAGGGCATTAACATTAATCAAAAGTGATGCAAAATTCAATTAGAAATTATCTGATACTCCCTGCATGTTGATCTCACTAGACAGGGAATCTGTTTTGCAATAATCTGCTTGAACAGATGAGACTCAGATCAGGCAGGCTGAAAGCTGTCAATAGACAAGTTTCAAATATGGGCAGAAAAATGATCTGGACATGGGAGCCTTCTTTGCAGCAGCATCCATAGGAGAAGTGGAGCCTGGGGCAATCACACTTTAATGAGTCCCCTGAAACACTTTCTCTTGTAGATAAAATCTGGCTAAATGAATGCTCAGAATGACTGTCACCTTAGATTAAGTATTCTCAGAACCCAGGCAGATAACTACAATTATGCTGTATATGTGGGGAGAGGCAAGTGATATCACAGGCTGATAGTATTGTGTTTGGGGTATACAAAAAGACAAGATAAGTCTCACAGACCTGCCCTCTGACTTGGTTATTTGATTTTATGCTGGTCCCTGGTTGCTGGCCCAAACCACTGGACAGCAGAGTGACAGAGTAGAAACACCCAAGTGTCAAGACAGGCTAGGGTTTGAATCCCAGCTCTGCCATTTATTTGCCTAGTGACTTTTGACAACTTAACTTCACTGTGCCTCATCTTTAAAATAGGGATGATGTTCATCTCATGGGATTATTGTAAAGATTAGTAGTAAAATGTATAAAGCAATTCAAACAATGCCCGGTACACAGTAGCATTCAATAAATTATTATTTTTGAGCAATCCTTCTTCTGTAACTCATATCTACTATTATGGCTACAAGACTTTGCATCCCTGGAAACACTACTTTTTCAGCCCCTCACCAGAGTATCCATGTCTTGATAGTATCCTTAAGTCTCATTGCTACATAGACTGCCAAGCCCATTGCCATGGCCAGCTCTGGTTGGAAAATACCCTTGTGGGCATTGATATTTACACTGTTAAGTATGATATCAAGCACGACCCTGGCCAGCATCCTATTTGTGGATCCCCTAGGATGAAACTACTTTTATGAACAATGAATTTTATACAATTCCTAGTGACAGATGGCCAGAATGTTCATCTCACTTACCATGCCAAATTACTCATCTGTGTTTCTTCTCTTGAACTCTGTTGCATTTAAGTAGTGTAATAAAGTATGAATTCATTGAAATGCGTGGAGTGTTGGTATATGGGATCATTGCTTATAGGTAGTTTTTTTAAAAATTGTAAGTAATTTGGAAAGGAGACAGATTCAGACTTTCACGGACTTACAAAGAGAGCTTAGTTATTTCTTCCTTTATTTATGATATACCATGATACATGTTCTCAATAACAGGAGGTAGTACAGATTTGGGGCTTTCAAATTTTACTAAACTCTTATAGAATTTAATTACTCAGATCCTTACTCAATGACAATGGATTCCAAAAGGAAGTTTTGTACACTAGGTGAAACACATTTAGTTTTTATTTGGTTTGGTTTGCTTTCTTTGGGCAACTTAGGAACATGATAAATTCTTCAAACCTCCATCCTTATGCTCTTAAGTGATAGCAACCATTAATTTTAAAACATCCATTTTTATCTCTCCTTCCATTTTCAATATTATTAATAATTATTGTGTTAATAATACAAATTGATAAAATTTAAATTAAGCCACTTAATTTTTTTCTTAAAGCACTTTCTCATTCGATTAACACATAAGATTTTCTGTGCCTATATATTTTTTCATCCTCATCATCTCTTTTATTAGGCAGAAGGTTAAGTGGAAGTGCTTGTAATTGTGCATTGCAGTTATTGAACTCTAGTGGTTAAGACTTCAAGAAACCATTAAGAGGACAGAATAATGTACCTTTGATATCTTAATTTGATCACTCTAATTGAGAAAATACACCTTAATAATTATTCAGTAGGTATATTGACCTAATCATTTATTTGCCTTCTAATTTGGACCCTCAGTCTTTGGCCTTCTGAGTTTTATCTCCATTTAACTAGGTGGTACATAGAAAGCCTGGACATTAATATTCAGGAGATGGAGCACAGGTCTTGACCTGTGTCTTTTTCTCTCCTTTCTTGCTCCCTTGAGTCCATTTTTCTTGTGCATGGCATTGCTGGTGGGCTCCCATCAGGGAGCTGACAGCACAGGCTAGTTATAATGATGCTTTCAGATTTCTTCACTGAGTCTGTAATTAAATGACATCACTGAGTCTTAAATGCATCTGCTGTGAAAGTCAGAGGCTAAATTATCCCATTAAAGAGAGAAAAGTGTTACTTGGTGTTAAAGAATCCCAAGTTTAGTATGCTGAAGAGTTGCTTCGGGAAAGCTGTTGAAAGCCAGTTGAGCATGGAATACAGTGGGCACTTTGGGAGGCTGGAAGGCCATGTGGTTCAGAACAAGCTGTTCAAGAATCACAGCTGCACTTGGGCTAACTTTAAAAAATAGAAGGCATTTTTAAAAAGTCTTTTTTTCTTTCCCCAAATGCAGTTAACTGCTTGGCTGCTGGTTTTTACTCCTAATAGCTGTGCTACTTCAGGCACTCCAGACACTTAACAGCAGCTACATGACCCTAGCGTAGTATATTGTAGTTAATTGAAGCTCAGATTGGGTGAGACCAAGGCCATGAGTCCAGTTCCCACAGGGCCAACTAAGTTCACTAAAGTGAACATCAGTAACCATATCCCAGCCCTAGTTAGCCATTGCAGATGACCGTCTCAAAGCAAAAGAGGGTCTGAAAAAAAACAGAACCTCTATTGATCAGCCCCACAGTGCTGCCACTATTGGAAGGATAGCTTAAAACTGTGTCTCCCATGCTTACTTGTCTAAGTAGGTCATTTTCAGACTTAAATTGTTATTGCTTGTCCATTAAGTTTTTTCAGTTACTTATGTTTTGATGTTCCCTTTTAAATATAAAAAATAACAATAAAAGCAATTGATCAAGTCTGACCTTTTTCAGTGACTCTTTTTCTTGGCACTTCCAAAGACGTGAGAGATTTTCCCAATTGAATTTTTCTTCTATTTGTGCCTGGTTTATTACACTGTATCATAATTTAGGACTTTCGCAAAATTCTTACCATGTAGTAATATAGATGGAGATGTAAGACAGGGAGGAGCTGGGATGACTTGAATAAAACCATACACCCATATTCCTTCCTTCTTCTAAACTTCCTGGTTCCTTGCATCCTCAGCACCTGAGAATGTCATTGCTTGTAGTCACCAAACCAAAGAAGTCAAAGAAAGGTATTATGGAAGGAAATGGACAAATGTTTCGTATTTTCAATTTTACTTTAAAACCACTAAAAGTCTTACTGCTTGAAATCTCAGCTTCTTGCCAAAATACCAAATATATCAATGAGGGTTTTTTTTATTACAAGTAAAAGAAATCAATACAAAAAAACAGGTAACTTTTAAGCAAAAAAGGAAACTCTTTGGAAGGACACTAGAATGTCTCATGGACACCAAGCCTTTGGAAGGACAAAAACCAGGGCAGCTCTGGGAACCTCAGCGAAGTACTCTATGAGACTTCCCTCTGTAGTCCTACCATTGCAAAACCAAGTTACCAGCATCTCCTAAGCCCCTGTTTTCTCACTTTGGCCAGGCATCCCTTGACACTGTACAAATCAATTAGAGCAAAGACAGGGACATGCAGCAAAAAAATGACTTCAAAGAGTCTACCTTTCTGAGGGAGGTAGATTCTTCTCTGAGGTGAGAACTGGACAGGCCATCCAAAAAGTGTCCGTGTTGCTAGGGTCAGAGTTAATGGAGGGCTTTATTACATCAAGAAGCAGGAGTAAAAGAGCTTTCTGAACCAGCATCCATTTCAGAAATGTAACAGAACTTCTCAAAGCATATTCAAAAAGAATATGAACTTTTAGAACACTAGGTTTAGAAAAGCATTTTTCCTCAGACTTAAGGCCACATACAAGGTCTAGACTCAGTGACATTTTACATTTTGCTGATCTTTATTTAATTTCCACCACCCCCCATAACAAAAATAGCATGTAAGTGATGACTTCATCATCATAGCTATTAGAAGAATTTACGATTTGTGTATCTCCAAGGAACATATAGTTTATTGCATATTAAATTTTCCATCCTCAGCATCCAGGCAAAGGGAGAAGAAAGTCCAAAAGACTAAAGAACCATATTCTTTCTTGCCCTGTTAAAAGTATAAAATAAAATGAGTCCACTATAATAGATATTTTTGAGTGTCTGCTGTGGTAGAATTTTATGGAGGATGTGAGGAAGCTTAAGCAGTTTCTACATTCAAGTAGCTTACACTTTAGTTGGCAATAAAGACCAACACTGAAGTCATTACAATTTATACTTCAAGGTTGTAAATAAATTCCAAATGATCAGTATATAGATGGAAAGTACTTTAGGCATAAAAGAGGAAGAACTATATATATAACAAATAACATTTATGTAAACAAATGCAAAAAATAATAATAATAATAATAATGTAAACTATAAAAAAAAAAAAAAAGAGGAAGAACTCATGAATAACAATAATGATAAGCAACATTTGTTGAGCATTCTTTGTCAGGTACTATATTGAGCACTTTTTATAGATTATATCATATAATCCTTCAATATATAGGTGGCAATTTTTTATAGATAGGCTCCTAGAGGTTCCCTCTTTCCTACCAAATGTATTCCTAGTCTCATGGCTTCAGATACCAGCTATACACTAATAACTTCTAAATTTATATCTGCAGAACCAATCTCTCTTCTCAACTCTAGACTCATATATCCAACTTCCCATATGATCTCTCCATTTGAGTGTATGTCTGATAGGTGTCTAAAAGTCCAATATGTCAAAAAAAAAAGTCTTAATTTCTCCCAAAATCTCTTCTTCCCATTGTCTTACCCATCTCAGTAAATGCCAGCTCCATGCTTTCATTTTCTCAGTCTAAAGCCCTTCATGTCATGCTTGACACCTCTCTTTCTTGTATAGTCAATGCACAATAGTCTGTCAACAAATCTTTGGTGTTCTACCTTCAAATGTATACAGACTCTGACTACTTTATACCATCTCCACTGTTGCCACCTTGAGACAGGCCACCATAATCTCACATCTGCATTGTTGAAGTAGCCTCCTAACTGATATTTTTGCTACTTTTCTTGCCCACTAAAGTCTTTTCTCCACATGGCAGTCATGTTATCCTGTTAAAACATAAAGCAGATCATGGCACTTGGTCAGGGTAAATTTCAAAGACTTTACCGTAGCGTGTAGACTCTCATGCTCTGGCCCCCATGATTTTGGGGCATAATCATCATCTCCCTCTCCCTCGCCCTCACCCTCTCTCTCCCTGTTTCACCCACACGGACCTCATTGATGTTCTTCAAATGCACAAAAGCTGCTGCTTCTCAGTATCTTTGCACTTGCTCTTCAAATACCTCATCCTAGAATGCTACATCTCCAGATATCTGCATCATTCCTGACTTCATTCTGTCTCTGTTCTAATATCACCTTCTCCAGAGACTGTCCCTAACCATCCTGAATAGAAAAACAACCACTCATCACTTTCCATCCCTCAGTCTTCTTTATTTTACTTCATGGCATTTGTCACTACCTGATACATGTTGGTTCTTGCCCGTCTCCCTCAAATGGATTAGAAGGTAAGCTGCATTAGAATAGCAGCTTTGTTTGTTGGGTCCCCCATGTCTAGAGCAATGCTGGGCATATGGTAGATAATCAACAAATACTTGTGAGCTGATTGATAACTCTAGTTTGACCACATGCTGTTCTAGGCTTTTGGGAAGGTTCAAAGTTGAGTAACTCCTGCACTGACATTGCCTTTTTTCTAATAAAGTATTCAGAAACTTTAAGGAAGATACCAAGAAACCTACCATCCCTTTTGAGTCACTATTCTGTGAAGATGCCTTTGCAGCTATACACCAGCACTTTCCTAGAAAAAATATCTCCTTATTCCTAAAGTCTTCATCACCTTTAATTTAATTTATTTTTTTTGGTATTCCCTTAATGGTTTACAGTTATTTTGGTTATTATTCATGCCAATCCATGACCTTTCAGTTATCTTTAATCTGGCTTTCAGTCAATATTTATATTGCCTTGGTTTCCTTAGCCTGATTAAAAGTTCTACTCCATTACTAATTATGAGTGAAAAATAATAATCAGTGATAGCAGTGGACTATAAGTTAATTATGAGCCAAGAGAATTTTATATTAGCACATCAAAAAGCAGCAACTGATGGATGGATGGTAGGAAGGGAGGGAGAGAGAGAAGGAGAAAGAGAAAGAGAAAGAAAAGAAAACAGGAGCCAGAGAATTTTCTGTATCAGCATCTGTTCCAGAAATGTGATTAAAGCTTTATCTGCAAAGTTCTGGAATACTGGGTTGAGTAAAGCATTTTTCCTTATGCTTAAGGTACACAGAGGTTCTCCATCATGTGCCACTTTGTATTTTGCTGACATTTATTCAATTCTCTGCCACTTCCCTCCCTGATCCTCCTCCCAAACAAAAGAGTATGTTTTGTTTTTGCCTCTCTTAATTTGCTCAATTTAATTTTTAATTTCCAGCAAATTTCCTAATATAATTTCATAGTTAATTACACTGATGATCTAGGATTACCATCTGATGGTAAAACAAAAGCAGTGCTATGTATTAGAAAGAATACTGGGGAACGATTTGAAAATGCTGGGTTCGTGGCCTAGGGCTAACCCCAGGTGTAGATCCTTGGTTAAACTGCAAGACTTTTTGCCTCAGTTACTTTGTTCTGTAAAACGCAGATGACAATATTTACCTTGCCTGCATCTCATTTGTCACATATATCAAATAAGATAAAGTTTTGTTATAAGATTGTGTTACCATTATAATAATTTCAAGTTTTCTAATCAGTATCATTCTAGCCATTTCAAGGAGAAAATGTTATTTTGGTGTCAGTGAGTGGCATGATGGGAAAAGACTTTCTCCTTTCCAGTTCCTTTTCTAAGAATACAATTTTGTTAAACGTGTTGATAGACTTTGTGTATGTTACATATTTTTACCACCACAGCCATATTATATTGATGTGTATTCTAACTCTCCATCTTTGATGTAGTCAGCATGTTGATCTGGTTTAGGGTGTCCAAGGACTTGCCACTTTTTCTGAATAGTGAGATCTTCTGTTGGTTGACCACATAATTAGATGAAATGTATATTCTCATGTAACAAACCTGATGCCATTAGTGTTAGGCAGCTCCGAAGGGAATCAGAATCTGTCTCCAACCTGGTAAATAATGAGTACATAACTAACACAACTTGATCTTCCCAGAAGAAGTAATAGTCAGCCTACTTCACAGTTTGCAATATGGTCAATGAATCAGTGGTTGCTGAGTGAACGCAGTTACCTCAGATGGAGGAGAAACAAGCTTTTTTTTTTTTTTTTTTTTTTAGGAGTAGTAGAGCGTGCAATAGAATGTAGACAGAAAAGGAATTTGATGAATTGATTTTCACTGGAAAAGTCTGAGAGATGTCTTCACCTGAGATTGCTTAATAGCATTAAAGCTTAAGCTGCTAATGAGTCTCTGCCTATCCCATTGGGGGAACTTACAGGTTGCTAAGTGCTGGATAGGCTGAAACAGATGATGCAAAACTATGATTTGATTTCGTGGAAATGTGGAAGTGATTACCATAACACCTCAAATTGCACCTAAGTGATAGAAGTTATACAATTTCTAGAAAATATGGAGAAACTGCCTCTATCCCAAGCTCACATATGAGTCCTATTTCACACAATTTTTATTTTGTGGGTGGCTACATGAATTCCACTTGAAAGAAATGATTAGGCAAATTCTTTATCCCCTACTATGAGGGCTGGGTTGTACTCTTGTTTACAATTTACAACTAGCCAGTAACTGAAAGGAAGATATCATGACTGAACCATTCTTCAACTCCACAAAGCAAGCCTTTCCAGATTGAGACTTGCAAGTAGAGGTTCATGCTGCATGCTGTTGTGGGCTCTTTGGAATCTGACTATGAAGTAAACAGAGGACATTCATTTTCAAGAATGTGGTTCCAATAGCGTTCACAACATTAAACTCACTTAGAAAATAATTAGTAACCAAAAAAGGCATTTAAACTCAGCTCTCTGAAGCGTGAATAGACATGAACATTACATCAATTGAATTATCAGTATAAATATCTACTTTAGTTGTAGACATAATTAGGTTTTAGTGAAAGATGACATTTGTGTAGATTGGAGAGATGTGGAATGTTTTAATCAATGAAGTATCATTTTTGTTAGGGCTGGATATCAGGGACTGGTATTGGCCTATGTATCCTCTCTTCTCCACTTAGAATGGTGGAATCTTAACATTTTTTAACTAGAAGAAATCTGACAGCTGATCTCATGTAGCTTCTGCTTGTCCAGGTTTCCCAGCTCCTAGAAATCTGAAGTTGGTAATATGGTTCATAAGTTATTTTCAGTATATGCATGTGTGGTTGCATACATGCTATAGTTTCAAAATTACAAATATGTTTATTAATATCTTGGCTAGAGTTTTATTAGCTCAAGGTTAGCACTTACTGTATGTACCATACAAGTAGTCTGTGTCCATGGCTCCATGAATAGGGCCTCACACATTAAAAAGGAACTTAATAAATATTTGCTGGTTAGATGGTTGGACAGATGGGTGGAAGAAGAACTGATCAGAAGTTATTTTGTTAGTTACATAAATTTGGATTTGGGAAGCGGGTGTGGCTCAATTGATAGAGCTCCCGTTTACCATATGGGAGGCCCCGGGTTCGCTTCCCAGGGCCTCCTTGTGAGGGCAGGCCGGCCCGCACGGTGCGGTGGGCTGATGCAGCAAGACCTCACAGCAAGGGGGAGATAAGCAGACACAGAAAAAACACAGCAAATGGACACAGCAAACACAAGCAGCAAGGGGGGAATAAATAAATAAATAAATAAATAAATCTTTAAAAAAAAAATTTTGGATTGATTTTTTTAAAAGATAAATATTTAATAAAAATGCAGTTTGGCTAATAAAAATATTTTAAATTTCCATGAATATGAATTAAGTGAAGTAGGTCCTTGGTGTGGCAACTACTTCCAACAGAAATGAACGAGGGCCCAGAGAAATTAAGTGACTTGCTCCAAGTTGAGCAGCCAGGTGGTATCCGAACTAGAATTAGAATCTAGAGCTAGTGGTCCATGGTTTTCCCACCAAAAACAATGTTATCTCCAATGGATTGGGTTCCTTTAGATGTTTCATCTTTATGAAATAAAAACATTGTCTAAGATTTAGACAGTTACTTCCTTACTTTTATTCCTGTGCATCAGATCTGTAAACTTAATTGAACATTGCTGTTTTTTCACATGGAGTTGAGACTCAGGGGATTGAATTTTGTGGCTTAGGAAGTTTTAGGGTTCAGAGCTACCATTGAGAATATGATGGCAGCTATGGGCCCTAGAAAAATACTCATATGCACAGACCTATGCAATTTTGCCTATAGCTTCAGGCAAGTCTCAGACCCCAGGTTAAGGATCCCTGGTTTAGGGGATCCGCCACCATTCCTTTTGTCCCTTCCATGGTTTTGGATGCCCTCTTCAGAATTGATGGACTTTCACATTTGCTTACGCTCAAATCAGAGTTAAATAGCCCATAATGTTTCTCCATTAAAAATGCCCCAAAAGGTACTTTTCCCATTGTCCAAAGAACATGATTATTCTACCTACAACTAAGGTGTTTTCAGTTTTATAAAATTTTGGGGGGGAAAATTATAAGAGAAAACCGTTCACAAGGAGCAAACATCTAAATTACTACGCTATGATGAAACCATAAGTGGAGCTATTGTAGAATATGCATTTTTATCCCAAAATGGAAATAAAACTGTAAAAACTGAGACAATTTTAATGGTCTGCAACAAGTGTATAAAAATAGTATGCCTTTACAGTTCTTTACGAGGAAGTATCAAGTACAGGCATACCTCAGAGATACTGCGGCTTCAGTTCCAGACCACTGCAATAAAGCAAGTATCGCAATAAAGCGAGTCACACAAATTTTTTGGTTTCCCAGTGCATATAAAAGTTATGTTTACACTCTAGTCTATTAAGTGTGCAATAACACATCTAAAAAAAAAGCAGTGTACACACCTTAAATCAAAATACTTTATTGCTAAAAAAAAATGCCTGCTGCGAGTTGTAATGTTATTGCTGGTGAGAGTCTTGCCTAGATGTTGATGGCTGCAACTGATGAGGGTGGGGGTTGCCGAAGGTTGGGGTGGCTGTGGCAATTTCTAAACTAACACAATGAAGTTTGCCGCATCAATTGACTCTTTCTTTCACTTGATCACTTTAGAGGCCATTATAGGGTTATTACCTGGCCTACTTTCAATATTGTTGTGTCTCAAGAAATAGGCCTAAGGAGAGGGAAAGAGACGGGAATGGCCAGTCAGTGGAGAAGTCAGAGCACGTGCAACATTCATCGATTAACTTCGCCATCTTATATGGGTGCAGTTTGTGGCGCCCCAAAACAATTAGCGTAGTAACATCAAAGATCACGGATCACAGGTCACCATAACAGACATAATAATAATGAAAAAAGTGGGAACTATTGTGAGAATGACCAAAATGTGACACAGAGACATGAAGTAAGCACATACTGTTGGAAAAATTGTGCCTATAAATTTGCTTGAAAGAGGGTTGCCACAAAAACCTTCATTTATAAAAAGTGCAATTCTGGGAAGCACATTAAAGTGAAGTACAGTAAAACGAGGTATGCCTGTAATAGAAAGGAGTAGTCAACTTAAGTTGTCTGAGTGTATTTGAAAGATCATTAATGTAAAGAGAATCAAATGGGGAGTCATCTTCCCAGGATGCTTTCCTTGCTTTTGGAGCATCAGCAGCCTCCTGAGAAGCAGGCCTGTGGATGACTCCCAGGATAAATATTGGGAGAAGGGAAAGTGTAGACACTCATTTGGCTTCTTTTGAGGTATTCTCCCTCCTTCACCCCCAACCCACCCTCACCCCACCTCTGCCCTTTCTTCTTCTTTACCAATGAAAATGAGCAGATTACTGGGGAAGCAAGCTCAGTGTGTTTTATTAGCAAATGAAGGTATTTTAATGAAAGTGGGGCCTCAAAATCTTCAAGGAGCACCTTGAAGTAAGAGCCTTTTTGCCTCATTTTATCATCTTCATCTGTGATTTTAATTCAAGTGATATGAAGAGACTGTAAGGGAGGCAGACATACTCTTTAAATCTTAGCTGTATTTATCAAATGCTTCACATAACTTTTGAACAGTGATTCTCAAATATGCAACTTCAAGAGGACTTTGCAGCCCCACATTACCCTTCTAACAACAATGATGGTATCTCCCATGCATTTTGTAGGTCTTTCCCTCACATACTCCCTGATTCAGTGGTAGACTGACTTGAAGAATAAGATTTGAGGACCTTGAGCAGAGGGAGGCCATTTTCTCCCCATTTATCTAGTCCATTATTGTGCTACTGGTGTTTTATGGGTTTTCCTCCCTACTTTCCAGTGTCTGTAATCAACTTAGAATCCTTCTAGTGTTCTTGATCCCTAGTTAGAAAACTAACTCTAGAAATACCATGTCATATACGTTCAGATGGCTTCAGTTGGGTTGTAGTCCGAGTCTCTCCCTCCCATTTTAAACTGTGAGTTACTTGAGAAAGTCACCAGCTGCCTGACCCCTTGTTGGCTGTATTAAGTGACATTGAAGCTACCTGGTCTAAGATGAGCCCAGGAGCAAAGCCTACTTCTTCTGCTTTGGAACTCTTACTTAATTTTCAGTGTTTGTAAAATCTCAAAATTAAATCAGCTTTTTCCTTATTTTGAACTTTAATTACTAGGCTATTCTGTCCCTTTTCTTAGCACCTTAAATGCATTACCTTCATTTCACCTCTATTCAGGTTCCAATTTTTTCAGCCTGAATGTTCCTCCCATCATTTTATTAGTTTCCTTGGAAGCTGTCCAGGCTGCTAATAATAGCCTGAATGTGTCACAAACGACTGCCACTGATCACTTTTTCTTCTTCAGTGGCAGTTCTCTTTGGCCCCATTTTGCTGAGCATCTCCCAGTCTAATCACTGTTTTTCAAAGCAACTGCTCATGAGCATGTTCCTAAATGATAAATTGAAGAGACCATGCATTGAAATAACTTTATGTAAAATCAGGTCTTAAGAGAAGTAAGTTCATATCTATTGTTGAATATAATGATTACCCCCAATAAATAAGTAGTGAAGACACCTAGAAAGGAGGGAACAATAGTTAAGGGGTCTACCTTTCCCTCTAACCACAACCATGAAAATATAATCCTCATTAAAGGGCTATAAAGTTGTCTGCTTTAGCGGCTCAGCACACTAATGTCCCCTTGCTTTTAGTGCTGTTTTAGTATGCTGACCCTCTGTTCCCTGCAGCTGGGAATTTATTAGACTTTGTGGCCTTTGGGAATGAATTTTCATAATGAGATAGCAGTGATGATCCAGGTCCCTTTTAGGGCGCTGAAGGAATTACTCTTAGCAAAGCCCAGAAATAGGCAATTCGTGCCAGCTTTCCATATTGAGCCATGGAATGTGAGAGCTGTGCTGAAAGGATTTTCAGGGTTCATCTGGTGAATAAACAGAGGCCCAGTGTTACACAGTTACAAATAATACAGCCAGGCCATAGTCCAGGTCTCTTGATTCCCAATCCATATTCTTTCCATGACATACTACTGTCTCCATATTAATTTTGCCCTTTTTTCATTGCTGATGTTATAATCCAATGAAAGCATGAAATGTCAAATATCTCATTAGAATTTGACCATGATGGTGACACATCTGTGACAAAGCTACTCAAGGTGGATGAAAGGAGTAGAAAAGGGTCTCTACCAAATATATCGTTTCTTAGAAGTAAACTCTAGTTATATTTTGGAGCATTAATATCACCAACTGTGTCACAGAGTTTTCCTTTTAAAAGTTATCACAGTTATTAACAACTTTTTAAAAAATACTTAGGCTGATTCACAGAGAGTTTATGAAACACCTGTTAATATGCTATGATCAGGGAAGCGGGTGTGGCTCAATCGATAGAGCTCCCATTTACCATATGGGAGGCCCCGGGTTTGCTTCCCGGGGCCTCCTTGTGAGGGCAGGCCGGCACGCATGGCGCGGTGGGCTTTTGCAGCAAGACCTCGCAGCAAGGGGGAGATAAGCAGACACAGAAAAAACACACAGCAAATACAAGCAGCAAGGGGGGGATAAATAAATAAATAAATCTTTAAAATAAAATTTTAAAAAATGCTATGATCATTTTGGTATATAGAGAATATGGAAGACATGCCATGTTACTTCCTTTTACATTCTTTTTAAGAATCCTGTGAAGATTTACAATTGTAACGTAACTATAGCAACATTTTTATGACTGCATTATAATTTACTATAGGCCTCCAATCCTCTAATCTTAGTTTTCTGTTAAATTCTACTTAACTTTCTCTATCGGCATCTTATTTGAATCAGTATTGTACAACGTTAATTTTAAAAATAAGATCAGGTTAGATGAAAGAACAGGTTTGCTTTCCCAAGATGACATTACTTGGATTCCAGACTGAGGTTGTATTTTTCCCGGGGTGTTTTTCTATCAGACATATAAAGGGAAAGGCTCTAGTGGAAATAAGGCCAAAGGGCCATCCCACCTAATCAAGGCCACCCAGAAAGGATTGTCAGTTGACTGACGGATGAACTAGTTGGCTTTGCCTATTATAAACATGACATTGACATAATATTGGGTTAACAAGATTATTTTTACTGATCTATGTCTTTGGTTTCATTTAGAGGACACCTGACTTCATAGATGGGCTCCTTCCCCAGTTATATGCCTGGGAAGCTAATTATTCAGTCGGAGGGTAATGAAAGATTCCCTGCCATCTGCCTGCTGATTTAATACAGTGTCAGCACATCCCAAATAGGAAGTTATTGGATTGACAGACACAAAGCCAGTTATTAGACTGTTATTATCTGATTGGTAAAGGAGGCAGAGAAGCATACAACTGTAGCAAAACTAATCTGATGATTCTGTTGTTCCCTGAATGCACAGTCTGCCACACAGATTCACGGGCTTTGAAACCCCTGACTGGTTTACGAATGTTTGGAGTTCCTTCTCTCAGAATTCATCTCTGCATTCTTATTACAAATCATTATAATGCAATCTAATAAAACACAGTTTGCATAAAGATGGGGCCCATTTATAAAACTGTCACCACAGCCACTCTATTAATAGAGCCATTTTAAAGATTTATTGTGAGCATATGTTACTTTTTACAGGGGGCCAGATTGAGAACTGCAGGATTTGAACATGCAAGAATGTGCTACTGGTGATAATTAAAAAATAAATAAATAAATAACATCATTAGACTCATACTCTTTTCTTGCTTTAAAGGTATGAGCAAACAACAGTCTTACAGCATTAAAGTAAGGTAACAAAGGTTAGAGCAGTGTTACGTAAACGCTGTTTCTTTCACAGGTACCAATTTTACTGCTTGACACCAACTGGAGATCAGGGGATGTAGCATGGGCCAAATATGAGAGTATGGAACCAGAACTGGGCTTTGGAGTTTATTCTCTGAACAGCGTGGATAGGATGGATCTGTTGGGAAAGAAGTAGTAAAGACATTGCCACATTTGTTCACTAATTAGTTCAGTTACAGTCAAAACCCTGTTCACTATCCTTTCTGGAATTTCAAGTTCTTGGAGTCTATGGAGAGATGTAGGTAGGAGTCCAGCAAGTTTACATTATTCAATAAGTATCTATTGAGCCCCTGCAGTGTGCTAGGCAATTTTCTAGGTTCTAGGTATACAGCTGTGAATCAGCCTAAGTCTCTGCCCTCATAGTAATTATATTCTAGTGAAGCAGATAGAAAATGATTAAACTAATAACTATATATGGTATCAGATTATGATAGATTCTATAAAGAAAAGTAAACCAATGAAAGGATATAGACAGTGACTAAGAGCCATTTTAGATGTCCAGCATTCCTTGATCATCTTAAGAAGATGACGTGTGTGCAGAGACCCCTGTTCTCAGTGAGGGAGTAAGTTGTAAGGCTGTTTGGAAGAGGAGTAAACCAGGCAGAGAAACCAGCACTCTCAGAGGGCCAAAATACAAGTATTTTTATCAATGTTAACAAGACATGAAGTGCTGACACAGTTGCCTACATTTTCTCTTCGCATGTGAGGAAAGGCTAGTAATTATATGAAAGGATGTTATAAATTGTAAACAATATATATACCCATGATGATGTTAGCAGGCTCCAAGTAACTTGAAGGATTTCCATTTTTGTAAACTGAATCACTAAAAGTTTCAAGGGAATTTCAATTTAAAAGGACTCTTGGGTGACCTAGATTTTATGATACAAATATTCCATTATTTATTTGGTTGGTATATTTACAAATAAATGAACAAATTAATTAATTGTTAGAATTATTATCTACTGTGTAGTGACTGCTGCTGTATTTCAGGCATTGTACTTTCATACATTAGGTGAAAATAAGGGACTAGTGTAATACATATATTATTGCCAATCTCATAACAGTCCTTCAAGACAGGTATTTCCCAGATCAGAGAAGTCACATAGTTAAATAGCTAACAGAGCTGAGATTCCAATCCAGGCCCCTCTGACCCCAAACCTGTGCTCTCTGCTGTAAACCATGTTCCCAGTGGAACATAACATTGACTTATTTTTCCTTTCTAATTAGAAAAGCTGTAGGTTGACAGAAAAATCATGCAGAAAGTATTGAGTTCCCATATACATGCTTCCTCCCCCACCACGCACACACAGTTTTCCCTGTTATTAACACTTTGAGTTATCATGGTAGCCTTGTTACAATTGATGAAACAATATTATTATAATTATACTAATAATTACAGTCCATAGTTTCATTAAGGTTCACTGTATTGTATAGTTCTATGGGTTTTTTTTAATTTTTTTATTCTGGTAACATATGTACAACCTAATATTTCCCCCTCTTAACCACATTCAAATATATAATTCAGTGGTATTAATTACATTTGCAATGTTGTGTCACCATCACCAGCATTCATTACCAAAACTTTTCCATCACCCCAAATAGAAACTATTCCAATTAAGCATTAACTCCTTACTCCCTACCTCTACACCAAACCCTGATAACCTGTATTCTAGAGTCTGATTTTGTGAATTTGATTACTTTAATTAGTTCATATCAGTAACAATATGCAGTATTTGTCCTTTTGTGTCTGCCTATTTCACTCAACATGATGTCATCAGTATTCATCCATGTTGTCGCATGGATCAGACCTTCATTCCTTTTTATGGCTGAATAATATTGCACTGTACGTATATAACACATTTTGTTCATTCATGGGTTGATGGATACTTGGGTTGCTTCCATATCTTTTGGCAATTGTGAATAATGCCACTGTGAACATTGGTGTGCAAATATCTGTTTGAGTACCTCCTTTCAATTCTTTTGGTATTGCTGGGTCATATGATAATTGTATATTTGACTTTCTGAGGAACCACCACAATGTCTTCCACAGTGACTACACCATTTTAGATTCCCACCAACAATGAATGAGTGTTCCTATTTCTCCACATCCTCTCCAACACTTGTGATTTTCCATTTTTACAACAGTAGCCATTCTAGTGGGTGTGAAATTGTATCTCATTGTGGTTTTGATTTGCATTTCCCTAATGGCAATGCAAATGAGCATCTTTTCATGTGTTTTTGGTCATTTGTGTATCTTCTTTGGACAAATGTCTATTCAAATCTTTTCCCTATTTTTAAATTGGGTTATTTGCCTTCTTGTTGATGAGTTGTAGGATTTCTTTTTATATTCTGGATATTAAACCCTTATCTGGATATGTGGTTTCCAAATATTTTCTCCCATTCTTTAGGTTGTCATTTTACTTTCATGATAAAGACCTTTGATACACTAAAGTTTTTAATTTTGTTGAAGTCCCATTTATCTATTTTTTTTTCTCTTGTTGCTGGGCTTTGGATATAAAGTCTAAAACCATTGCTTAACATAAGGTCCTGAAGATGCTTCCCTGTGTTTTCTTCCAAAAGTTTTATAGTTCTGGTTCTTATATTTAGGTCTTTGATCCATTTTGAGTTGATTTATTCATATGTGTGAAGTAGTGTACACCTTTATTCATTTGCATTTGGACATCCAGTATTCCTAGCACCATTTGTTGAAGAGACTAATCTTTCCCAATTGAGTGGACTTGACACCTTGTCAAAAATCATGGCCAATGCATGATTGTTCTTTAAAATTTTGAAATTAAAAAAAAAAAATTAAAAATCAGTGGAGCAGGTATAGCTCAATGGTTGAGCACCCACTTCCCATGTATAAGGTCCTGGACTTATTCCCTGGTACCCTAAAAGAAAAAAAATCAGTTGGCCATAAAATGTGAGGGTAGATTTCTGAACTGTCAGTTTGATTCCATTAATCTGTCTTTGTGCCAGTACCATGCTGTTATGATTACTGTGGCTTTTTAATAAATTTTAAGTTTGGTAAGTGTGAGTCTTCCAACTTTGTTCTTCTTTTTCAAGATGGCTTTGGCTATTCAGCATCCCTTACCCTTCCATATAATTGTGGTCATTGGCTTTTCCATTTCTGCAAAGAAGGCTGTTGGGAATTTTGATTGAGGTTTCATTCAAACTGTAAATCACTTTGGGTAGAATTGACGTCTTAACAAATTTTTGTATTCCAATCCATGAATATGGTATGTCCTTCATGTATTTCTTTTCGCAAGGTTTTGTAGTTTTCCATGTGCAGGTCCTTTACATCCTTTGCTATATGTATTCTTAGGTATTTTGATTCTTTTAATTGCTATCAAAAATGGAGGTTTTGTCTTGATTTTTTCTTCTTATTACTCATTACTAGTGTATAGAAACACTACTGATTTTTGGATGTTGATCTTGTACCCTGCCACTTTGCTGAATTTATTAGTTCTAGAGCTTTGTTGTAGATTTTTCAGGATTTTCCCTATATGCAAATGGAAAGTTTCACTTCTTCCTTCCCAATTTGGAAGCCTTTTATTCTTTCTCTTGCCTAATTGATCTGGCTAGAACTTATTGTATAATGTTCAATAACAGTGGTGACAGTGGGCATCCTTGACTTTTTCCTGATTTTAGGGGAAAGCTTTCAATCTTTCTCCTTTGCATACGTTGTTATCAGTGAATTTTTCATATATGGCCTTTATCATATTGAGGAAGGTTCCTTCTATTTCTAGGTTTCTGAGTGTCTTTAATGAAGAAGGGGTGCTGGATTTTATCAAAGCCTTTTCTGCATCAGTTAAGATGATCATGTGATTTCTTCATCTATTAATGTGGTGTCTTACATTAATTGATTTTCTTATGTTGAACCACCCTTACATACCTGGGATCACTCTCACTTGATATGGTGTATCATTCTTTTAATGTGCTGTTGGTTTTGGTTTGCTAGTATTTTGTTGAGTATTTTGGCATCTGTATTCATAAGGGATATTAGTCTGTAATTTTCTTTTTTATCTTTATCTGGCTTTGGTATGAAAACAGTGGCCTCATAGAATCAGTTAGGAAGTGTTCCTTCCTCTTCAGTTTTTTGGGAAAAGTTTGAGCAGGACCTGTGTTACTACTTCTTGGAATGTTGGTAAAATTCCCCTGGGAAGTCACCTGGTCTTGGGCTTGTCTTTTGCAGGAAGTTTTTGATTACTGATTCAATCTTGCTACTGGTTATTGTTCTTTTGTGATCTATTTCTTCTTTTTTTATTAGAGAAATTGTGGGTTTACAGAACAATCATGAGTAAAATGTAGGATTATCATGTTTCTATTTCTATTTTATATTTGAGTCAGTGTAGATAGTTCGTGTGTTTCTAGGAATTTGTTCATTTCTTCTAGGTTATCTAATTTATTGGCATACAGTTGTTCCTAGTGTCTTTCTTAAATTCCATTTCTGTGGGGTCAGTGGTACTATCCCCCTATCATTTCTGGTTGTAGTTATTAGTGTCCTTTCTCTTTTTTTTATTTATTAGTCTAGAACAGTTTGTTAATTTTATTAATCTTTTCATTGATCAACTTTTGTTTTTTTTCTCTCTATTGTTATTTTTTCTATTTATTTTATCTTTGCTTTAATCTTCTTTACTTCCTTCCTTCCTTCTGCTGGCTTTGAGTTTAGTTTGCTCTTCTTTTTCTGGATCCTCCAGTTGTGAGATTAAGTTTCTGATTTCAGATCTTTCTTCTTGTTTATTATAAGCATTTAGAGCTATATATTTCCCTCTCAGCACTGCCTTTGCTGCATTCCATAAGATTTGGTATGTTGTGTTTTCATTTTCATTTGCCTCAAGATATTTCCTAATTCCTTTGTGATTTCCTCTTTGGCCTTTTGGTTGTATACAGCATGTTGTTTAATTTTCACATATTTGTGAATTTTCTTTTTTCCTTCTGTTACTGATTTCTAGTTTTATTCCATTGTAATCAGAGAAGATACAGTGTATGATTTCAATATTTTAAAATTTATTGAGACTTGTTTTGTGACTTAACATATGGTCTATCCTGGAGAATGATCCATGTGCACTAGAGAAGAATGTGTATTCTGCTGCTATTGCATGAAGTGCTCTATGTATGTCTGTTATGTCTAGTTAGTTTAAAGTACCATTCAAATCTTCTATTATTTCCTTATTGATCTCCTGTCTAGATATTCTATCCATTATTGAAAGTGGTATATTGAAGTCTCCTACTGTAAATGTACAATCATCTATGTCTGCCTTCAAATCTGTCAATATTTACTTCATATATTTTGGGACTCTGCATGTATTTATAATTGTTATGTCTTCTTGCTAAGTTGACCCCTTTATCATTATATAGTGTTCTTTTTTGTCCCTTATAACAGTTTTGACTTAAAGTCTATTTTATTTGACATTAGTATAACTACTCCAGCCTCTTTTGTTACTTTGGATGGCATATATTTTTTCCATCCTTTCACTTTAAATGTACTTGTGTCTTTGAATTTAATGTGAGTCTCTTATAAGCAGTGTATAGTTGGGTTGTGCTTTTTATCCATTCTGCCCATCCCTACCTTTTCATTTGAGAGTTTCATCCATTTTCATTTAAAGTAACTGCTGTTAATGCCTGTCTTCTGCCACTTTGCTGTTTTGTTTTGTAAGTCTTATACCTTTTCTGCCCCTCAGTTCTTCCAGTAATGCCTACCTTCATATTTACTTGATTTTTTGTGTTTTGCCCTTTGAGTTCCTTCTCATTTCTTTCTAGATATATTTTTCATATATTTTCTTTGTGGTTACTGTGGAGCTAAAATTTAACATCCTAAATCCATGACAGTCATGTTTGATTGACCAACTTAACTTCAATAGCATACACATATAAGGTTCCTGTGCACCTCTGTCCCCTGACTTTTTTGTTGTACTTGTTACTAATTGTATCTTTATACATTGTACATTCAGAACCATAGATTTATCGTTACTTTTTATGCCTTTGTATTTTAGAACCTATAAGAAGTAAAAAGTGGAGTTACATACCACAAAATACAGTGCAATAGTACTGGCATTCATAAATATCCATATTGTTACCTTAATGGAGGACTTTATTTATTTATGCCACTTCAATCCACTGTCTAGTCTTTTCCTTTCAGTTTAAAGAAATCAGTTATCTGGGAATGTACTAATCTCTCCCCCATTTTTGAAAGCATGTCTCACCAGATACAAAATTCTTGGTTGGCAATTATTTTCTTTCTGCACTTTAAGTATTTTGTCCCACTGCCTCTTGCTTCCATGGTTTATGATGAGAAATCAGGACTTAATATTATTGGGATTTCCTTGTACATAACTCATTGCTTTTCTCTTACATCTTTCAGAACTCTCTCCTTGTCCTTGGCATTGGACAGTTTGATTACTATGTATCTAGGCATGGTTCTCTTTACATTTATCCTGTTTGGGCTTCTTGAGTATGCATATTGATGTCATTCATTAAATTTGACAAGTTTTCTGCCATTATCTTTGAGTATTCCTTCTGCCTGTTTCTCTTTCTTCTCCTTTTGGGATCCCATAATACATATATTGGTATGCTTGATAGTGTCCCTCAGTTCTCTTGGGCCCTGGTTACTTTTCAAAAATTCCTTTTTCTTTCTGCTCCTCAGCCTGAATTACTTCAATTGTCTTTTTTTTTTTTTCAAAATCACTGATTCTTTGTTCTGCCAGTTTCAATCTGCTGATGAAACCCTCTGAGGAATTTTTCATTTTAGTTATGTGACCATCAATTCCAGTAGTTCCATTTAGTTTCTTTATAAAATTTCTATCTCTTTATTCAAAATCTCATATTGTTCACTCACTGTTTTCCTCATATCCTTTAGGTCTTAATGTTTTCCTTTATCTCCTTGAGCATGTTGGGGATCAATTTTTTAGTCTTTGTCTGGGATGTCCAAAGTCTGGATGTCTTCATTGATGGTTTCTGGATTTTTATCTTGTTCCTTTGGATAGGCTGTTATTTCCTGTTTCTTTGTTTGTGTTGTGTCTTTTGTTGCACACTATGCATTTTAATATTTTATAGTGTTAAATCTGGGATTTATTCCCTGAACCATCTGTTACTTAAGTTTGTATCCAGCTAGTGATATGACAGCGATTTCCTTGAGTTCCAGGAGCTAACAAAAGCAAACCAACCAAAGGAAAAGGCACCTTTCACTGTCTTTGCAAATTGGTTCTGATTTGGCTGGTGGTCTACTCCAGAGCCTAATCCACCTATCAAGAAGATTGGCCCAAGGCAGGTACAAATACAGGGTCCTCTCTGTCTTATCTGAGCCTCTGTGGAACCCTAGAGTCTGCCTCTTCTCCTAGGCCTGGGCCTGCCATGGCCCTAGCAATTCCCCCATCCACAGGAGTTCAATTCCACCCCCCCACCCCCGCCCCCACTCCCCTCAAAATAGGCCCTTGCCCTCTCCTGGGTGCTCTAATGCAGATAGTCCTTTGCCACAAGCCACTTTGACTAATTATGTCTTAATCTTCTTTAGCTGTCTGCAAACTGCTTCTCTGAATTCAGGGCAAATTCTGGGAGAGTAAGTGTTTTTTAGTCAGGGTTCTCTAGGGAAACAGAACCGACAGGAAATATCTATAAATAATATGAGATTTTATAAAATTGTCTCACATGACCATGGGGATGCATAAGTCCAAATTCCTCAAGGCAGGCTGCAAACCAGGGACTCTGATGAAGGTCCTTGATGAGTTCCTAGGAGATGCTGGCTACCTGAAGTAGAGATCGGAATTCTCTCTCTGAATTCTGAAATCACTTCCCCTTTTAAGACCTTCAACTGATTGGACAAGATGTCACTCATTGCTGATGACAGTCTCCTAAGTTGATTGTAGATGTAACCAGCCATCTATGCAATCAACTCACTGATGATTAAAGTCCATGAAATGCCTTTTTGTTACAACTAGCCCAATGCTTGCTTGACCAAATAACTGGGCACCATTACCTGGCCAAGTTGGCGTATTAGCCTAATCATCACAGTGAGTCAGGGAGAAGTTTCCTGTTTCAGTCTTTCAGGCTTCTGCCAAATAGATTGGCACTGACATACAGACATCCCAGTGTGTGCATAGGGTTTACTCTGCTGCCTCTGGAACAGGGTTAGGGATCCACAATGGGAGTACAGATTATTTCCACACCACACCAGAGGCGAGGGTGGGGCATAGAAGGTGAGACAAGCAAGGGCACCAGAAGCTTTGCCTACCTTTTTTCAGGCTGCTTTTTCTTGATTTGGCACTTGCCGCCCTTTAAGTGTTTTCCAGTGTTTGGAGGAAACTGGCTCTTTTCATCCATCCATCCATCAATGAATCCATCTGTCTTCTTCTGTCTTTAAGTTTTATACTTACATTCAAGCACATTATTTCCCCAGGTAAGGGACCCAGTAAAGCACTGTAAGATGGTGGTTAAACTAGGCAATGAATGTGAAAGTGACTGAAATTTTGCAGATAAATTTGAAATATTACTATTATTATCCAGCTTCATCCCTTTTGATTCTCTTAAAATCTTATTTAGGTTATATAGATAGACTTTTGTATTGCTCATAAATTTGAAAAATATATCCTTCAATGACCTAGTTTCAAGCTATTCTGATTCCTTCTACTTTGTTTTTTGTTTGTTTAAAATATATTTTTATTAGAGAAGTTGTGAACTTACAAAACAGTCATGTACATGTGTGGAATTCCCATATACCACCCCTCCACCAACATCTACTTTTTTTTTAATGATGTCTTCACCTAATGAATTCATTGATCAAAGAAGAAAGAAGACTACCTTCCTTATAAGTACCTAAATTAACCAGTTTGGTTCTCTTTATGATACTGTGAATGAAAGATTCACAAGTCTAAGTATAAAAATTTTGCTTTGTTTTCTTTCAATAGTATCCGTCTTACTGTTTTCTTAAAACAATATTAAGTAATAGTAATTTTTTAAAGGTAATTATTCCTGACTGTCCTCTGATCGTAAGGTTTTATTTCTTTTATTTCAGAAGCTCGAAGAGTTGTAGAAACAGTGGTCAAAAATTTTATTCATGGAAACGTTTAATGGACATCACCTGGTCATTGCTCTCATGAGTTATGTGACCCAAGTAACTAATGGCATTGACCTCTAATTTTATAACTTTTTTTCGTAATGCTGGGACCTAACAAGGAAGCATCCTTTGTTCTCTAATAGCAGTTCTACAAAGTGTCAAGCACACTTAACATCTCAAGTCAGAGAGAAAGATATAAAATTTTTACAAAGCATCCTATGCTCCCTTTCCAGTGTTTTAACTTACATAAGTTTTCCTGGAGAGTAGAATTACTCAGCTCTGTGGTCAAAGTTGGTCAAGCCCATCTTTTTCCAAAAGAAAAAGAATTTTTTACATGGCAACTGGCTGAGAGCTACAACCAGCAATGGCAAACATCCACCAGACCCTTGACATAGTTGGGGCAAATAATGGTGCTGTGGGTGATTAGAAAGCTTGGTGGCTGCTTCCTTTCCACTTGTTATTGGTTTCTTAAATATATTCTTTATTCCTATGCTAATTTCTAAGGGGAATTAGGCTTGAAAGAAGGGGCATGGAAAGCTAGTATTGGGAAATGAATTCTTTGGCTGTGGGCTAAACATTATATAAGCATCCTCCCATGTTTATATTCCCTTGTTGGTTGAGTATGTTATATTTGTTCTTTATGAATAATCAGTAGGCCAGCTCTGCACACCTAGCTAACAAGATGAACAATTTGTGTTAGCAGTAGTGTTTGTAATTTCTGAATACTTCCTAAATATAGAGATTCAGAAAGATGAATTAATTAGAGCTTGTACAAATGAAGTTAGCTCTAATTGTCATGGATAGAGGAGGTATAAGCATAAAATAGTCATAAATACAGGCCAACAAAAATGAATATGTATTTTCTTTATGTGTGCTAAATTAAGCATAGCCATAAATTAGCTAGTTTACCATTCTCAGAGCTTAACTTCTCACTTTATGCAATAGATTTGAATTTAGCAGCTGTCAACCTAGTATGCTAGGCACTGAAAGGAATATAATGATAAAACTGACAGATATCCTACCTTCAGAGAACCTCTGGTCTAGTAGGAGAATAAGGTATGTAACTAAATTAGAAAGTGATCTGTACCATTGGTGCTGTTAGCCTCTCTAGAATAAATAATCAAGTTTTTTCCCCTCTGGATCAGTGGCTTTCATCTATGAGTGTTTTTTGTTTTATTTTGTTTTGTTTAACCATAACCCACAGAAAGAAAAATATTTTCCTTAAGAATCTAGTACAGTCCTATGTGTCTGTAAATATAAGCATGTGTGTATATATGTTACAACCACAATAGGTCATGATGTGTGGTTTGGAGTCAGCATTGCTTTAGTCTGAGCTCCTTAAGAGCAGGCTCTGTATTTTATCCATTTTTCATTCTTAGCCTAATGGTCCCTGACATATAGAAAGCACGCTAAGTGTTTGGTGACTCAATGAATAAATGTATGCCCAAATTGGCTCATAACTAATTTTTGGTCCAGCCTTATGAATAGCACAGATATCATCCCTATGATCCTGACCTCCAGGATTAAGAAACAATACTTGTAAGAGTCTCATTCTCAGGTGCATATGATGTAATAATGCATGATATATTATTGGGAAATTATCCATGTAGTCCAAGAGTGGGCAAAACATCTACCACCTCCAACTTTTAATACACTTTATCTCGCTAATGGTCTCTTTTTATTTAGCATGCTATTGAGGATTTTTCCTGAAACGTGACTTAGGGAATTAAATTTACCTTCAATTATTTATAGTTTAAATGAATGCAAATAAGACTTTCTGGCTTGCTGTGCTGATACTCATTAATAAATATTTCACTGGGTATCAGGAAGATTCAGGTTGACTAAATGAGGCTCTTTTTCAATATAAACAAAAGCCCTTGTGTTTTTCGCTTCTGTGCAGGACTGATTCTTATATCTGGCTTTCATTAAGGCAAATGAATGTTAGATGGGTGCATCAACAGAGTGATGGATCCTGTGGGATCTGGAGTCAGTGGGGGCTCTGCTGTGAAATAATCCTCTAGTTAAACCAAATTTAATCTCATTAGCAAGCTAATTGTGCTGTTAGGGGAAATGGCCAACCAGGTTAAGGAGAAACCCGGAATAGTCTAATTACTCTTTCACTTTTGTCATTGGAGAATAGAACACTGAACTAAGAGGTGAAAGAAGCATATTTCGTGTTTGGCCTAATGTGATTGAGTCTTAGTAAATTCCAGATCTCTGACAGCTCCTCGAGTATCTCTAGGACATTAGTGTCATAGCATAACAGTCTGGGGAATCTTTTCTGATAGAAATAAACACACCAGTAGTAGAGATCCTGTCATGGCACTCTTTTCTGTGCATGTGTTTTGCCCACTTGCTTTTCCAGCAAAGTTGTATTCATCAAACTTTACCAATGTTTTAAAACTGTTCAGGATGTAGAAATTCCGCAGAAAGTTCCAAAACTACCAAAATTTCTAAAACTTGGTTGTGAAAAATATTACGTTTCATCTTCTTCCTCATTGGGAAATTTTCTAGAATCATTGAGCCTGTGACCCTGCCTGGTACATTCTGAATTTATGTGCATGTGGATGGGCTTTGCCATTTTAAGTATGTGGTGTAGAAGAATAATAGACTAATTAGGAGCTGGATCTGGGTTCAAGACACAGCCTTAAACCCTTATAGCAGTGTGACCTTTGGCAAATTATTTATCCTGTCTTGAACTGCAATTTCCTCATATGTAAAATGGAAATAATTATCACTGTCATAACATCTTCCGAAGCATAATGAGGTTCAAGTATGTGAAAGTCCTTTGTAAGCTCATAAGTGCACTACAGATACGAGGGATCATCATGTATCCACTTGACTCATTTGACTTGGCATCCCTAGCTCCTAGGGCGTGACTTGTACATGGTCAGTAAATGTTAGTTGAATTAATTATTCGATTAGATGTTTGGAAGGATTACAGTCATGTTTCAGATTATGACTAGGATTTTACTTGAGTGATTATTGTCAAGAATTTGTCAAAAACTAACAGTAAAATGGATGTGGCTGCATACTTAAGAAAATGCAGTGCATACCTCCTTTGGAAGAGGGGCTTATTATATAGCTGCCCAAACAAGATATGCAGATGGGAAGAGTCATAAAAAGCACTTAATGGTATTAACAAGCATGAATGAATGTAGTACAAACTGATACATAAATGCTAAACACAAACCTCTCATGCCTGTGACTATAATTTTTCACTATCGACCTCATAAAATGGGCCATTTTGTGTATACTATCATACTGAAAATCAACTGTCAGAGGGAACCAGCTGCCAGTATGATGGGATAGAAATGTGTTCACGACTTTAATATAAGATCAAGTAGTTCTCTGAAATAATTTTTTTCTGTTAAGATTCCTTAATTTTTTCCATTGCTTTGAAAACTGGGAATATTTCTCAGTTGAAACCAGTATTGACATTGGATTTTTTTTTTAATGTACAGACACCTTATATAGGCTTTTTCTCTTTCTTGCATATTCAGCTGCAATTACTAGCACGATCAGCCCAAGAGTGTAAATCACTGAGCAAGAGTAACCTGCTTGCAGACATTGACTCTTGGACAGCTGTTTGTCTTCTGTGTGCTTTCGATATTTATCATCAGCATAATCTAGAGGAATATCAGTTCTGCGGGACCTGATAACATTATAATCAAAATTGTTCTATAGAGTCTAGTTTTTCTTTGGAAATGATGTATATTCCATCATTTTAATGCCTATATGATTGATAGATATTCAACTGCAAGTAATCAGCTTGTCAGGAGACTTTTTCCCTGTATTTTTCCATATACAAATGTAACCATCTCTATTTTTCTGTGCCTTAGATTTGTAAGAATTTTTAACTCTGATTTAGCCTTACAGAGAATATGAAAACGTGAATAAAATAGAATGGTAGGAATTATAAAGTCTTTAACTCCCATATAATAAGTGGAGCTATTTATGAAACTAGCTATAAAGAAGGAAATGATTTCCTGATGCTTCTGGAAGCAACGTAGAATGATAATAGAAGAATGTCAGCTTCTATTATCTATTAAATGTTTAGCTTAGTTCACTTTCGATATTAAGTCCATTTTATTCCAACCCATTTTGTCATGATAAAACCCTGAGTGTGTGAAATGACAGTAGATGCCCAAAAGTGAGACTTTAGAAAGCTGATAATCTCTTCCAAATAGAAGAGGGCTCTGTAGGAGTTTAAATTTGAGAACTTTGAACCATTATAGAAAAATAATTGTGTGCCTATTGTTGCAAGGTATTTAATTATATCAATTGATATTAAAAAGTGTGGATTTGGGAGCAGAGACAGTTACCAATGGTGATATAAGAGGATTATCATGACAACTGAAATAATGATGTGACTAAAGGAAGATAAGAGTAGAAATGTTTTTTGATTTACATATAATATAATTGTTGATTAGGGATCACTCAGTATTTTCAAGGTACTTTTTCCTAGAGCACTGTGCATTCAGGTTGGCAGTTAATCAAGTGATAATAAGCATAAGTTAAGCATAGAATAAGAAAGAATCATAAACTAAATTCAGGAACAAGGTTAGCTGCCAAAAAGTCATGCTCATTAGAGATGATTCAACCTGAGTTTTTCAAAGTGTTCATTTATTAAGCAAAATTAAATCCATCCTGTTGAGGAACAGTAGAAGAGAGAAGCAGGTGGCTAGCCTGTCTCTTCCAGCAAGTATATACTGCAGTTTCATCCTAGCAGATACATGAGTCATGTTTTTAACATACAAAATGCAAATGTTTCCTACTTATTTGTCATAGTAACTTCCATCTTTGACTTTTATCATTGATGCCCTAGTAGTGTTCAGATTAGGCCAGATATGTTACATTTCACATTAGAGAAAAGGACCAGATTTTGACTTGTTAATAATTTCCTTAAAAATTGATACATTTAACATAATGCATGCATCATGCAACTTCGTATGCTATGTGAATGATAATCCCTGAGTCATCTTTCTTTCACCTAGAATAGTGAGTAGCATAAGGTAGGCAGTCTATAACTATTGCCTAAATAAATGAAGACATGAACAAGTGATAAATGTAAGAAATAATAGGAAGAGAATGTCTCTAGCCTGCAAATAAGAGGGGAAAGTCAAAGATGATATTTAAAATTTGAGCCTGGGTAACTGGAAAGAGGATGTTACAGAAATTGGGAACACAGGAGAGAAGTGATGTAACAATGGGAGGAAGGCAATGAAAAGTGCAATTTTGGATATAGTTTGAATTTCAGGAGGCTATCCTTTTGAAACTATCCAACAATTAGAAATGCATGTCACCAGCTAGGGGAAAGGAGTCAGGGCTGGAGATAAGATTTATTATATCTCAAGGGAAATAATTAGGTATATTCAAATATTTCTATTTATCAATATTATAGTGCTCTCAATTCCAGCAAGTTCCACTATATGAACATACACTTTAAGGTTCCAGCATGGACTTACCACCATTCATTGTTCTCCCCCTACCTGCCCACATCCAGTGTCCTAACCATCACAGTGCAAGGCAGTGATCGAGGAGTGCACAGTACAGAGTGGTGGTTAGGTCTAGTGTGGTCTCTGGAGCCAAACCACCAAATTCAAAATTTGGCCTATCACTTACTAGCTGTATGACCTTGGGAAGGTTATGTATACTCTCTATGCTTTCATTTCTTCAAAATACCAGTTACAACAGTTCTTTACTTCATAGAATTGTAAAGAATAAATGAAAGAAAACATGCTGATTGCTTACAACAGTGCTGGTATGTAATAAGCACAATATAACTGTCAGCCGTTGATATTACTATTATCTTTTCTGTTGCTCGATTTCTTCATATGTAAAATGGAGATAGTAAGTGCAGACCTCAGAAAGGTATTGTGAGAATCAAACAAAATAATCTATATAAAGCTCTTATATAGGATATGGTGAGAGCTCAATAAAGGTAAAGCAATTATTAATACAATTATTTCTTGTACCGCTCCTACTAGCGTAGCAACAGGTAGAAGACTTGCCACATTCCCCGGTGACTCGTGTTAGAATATCTGAAGGTCAAACCGATATGGAGCACCTAAAATAAAGTATATTTAATGCATTACATATTATTTCCAGGGGATATTATTGACATTTTTTAGTAAGTTTCGTTTTTCTTGAAAAATCTTCTGACACTTTTATCGTCTATGAAAAATAGGGAGAGACTCTTTTTAAAAGTTAAATTTGTTTATAAGCATGCAGAGTCCAAATCGTGTAGATACATTCTTTTCTACCTCTACTCTAATGATTTTTACCTCTTTGTCTCTAGCCGTAGGCATGAATTTTACTCACTACAAATAATAGCACCCAAATCCCTTTTTATTTTATTAGTTCTGCAAATTGTCCCCTAGGGGTATATAGGCTGTGGCATGACTGGGCTCTGCAGTGATGAGCTTATTTTGCATTTTTACTCAGGAAAACTTTATATGCAAAAGGCACAGATAGTAGTTACATTCAGCATGAACAATTACAGACTGTCGGGGGAGACCCTCTTCCTGATGTGCCAATGACTTACTCCCATGAATTAAGAGGCAAATATGCTCCAAAGTGCATTAACCTTTATAGATTTTTCTTCGGTTTTCATGTTCCACTGATTTATAGCCTTAAATATTCCCGTTGCTGCTGTTTCTGAACAAGTCCCTTGTAAATCATTTCTAAATGATCTTTTTTCGAGTCAGATAATCCAAGTAACTTGACTATATCGCCAATCAATTCCTCTGAAGCTTTTTTCTTTCTTTGCCAAAGTTGTTTTCCAGTTTGCCCTGTGCCTTAAATATCATTTCTGAGAGCAACAGAGAAACTAGGAAATATGTCTTAAAGGGGCCATTCTTGCTGTGGTGGCTTCTTTCTGCAGACCCAGCTGTTTCCAGCCTTTTGCATGACTTCGCATAGGTTTGATTCCAAAGGGCCGTTTACCAGAATACAGCTGAGTGGTCACAGTTCTTTGTACAACAATAGGCTTATGTCTGGGAGTGGATTTTATTAAGGGTTGTGGGTTGATTTTTTTTCACACAAATCAAGCATGCCTAGTATACTGTATTTTCATAAAAGACCTCTGTTTCACTTAGAATGATGTACAGGCATTGTTATCAGAATCTGGGACTCAGCGTTAGTGCTGCTTGATATCATTTACATGGACCTGTATTTCTCTAGAAAAGTTCTGCATTTGATAGTCAGTGTTCCCTTCTCATTGTGGGTCCAAATCTTATTTCTTCATGCTGGATTTGTGGGTGGAGGAAATGTGTAATTTATTTTTTTCTTGTAACTCATGTGTCATTCATGTTATAGGATTGTTCTTATTGCTGTTGTTGTTTGCAGTTTTCCATAAAATTAAAACACAAAATCAAAGGTAGAAATTTAAGATAATTCAAATTTAGAATTCTGCCTTTTAGATCACAAGTAATTCATTCATCACTGTCAAAAAGACTGTCACTTTTTATAGCTAATTAAGCTTTTAATGTATACATTTATATGTAATCTGTATCATGCAACCTTATTAAATGTGATGGCACATATTTAAATATATTTAAATATGATGGCAGAGTACTGGCATGATAAGGTGCCATGTGTACATATCTTTGTATGAGCTTGGCTATTTAAGCAGAGCTCCTGCAGGCCTGTAAATTTCATGCAGTTTTTCACATATCTGCATTTGATAGTCAGTGTTCCCTTCTCATTGTGGGTCCAAATCTTATTTCTTCATGCTGGATTTGTGGGTGGAGGAAATGTGTAATTTATTTTTTTCTCATCATTTACATGGAGTTTTTCACATAGGTACCTTGGACTAAAATGAAATGAAAACAACAATTCAGATAAATAAAAGTCTTTAGAACTATTATGGAGGTGAAGAGCTTTTTAGTGGAGGGATGCATGATACATCTCTACAAAAAGTCAAGACTAGATTAGAAGACACATTAGTGCAAGTGATATCCTGAGGGATCCTGCGGAATGCAGAGGTCAGAGGGGTAAATCACACGGTTTTACTGGTTCTAATACATGGGAACAGGAGGGAAATCGCCAAGCCTTCCAAATAAATATTATGTGTACATTATTCAGCCTAAACTACCAGCACATACATGTGATAATATACAACAATGTCAGGAAATATCAAAGTGAATAGAATTTAAATATGGTATATTGTATGATATAAATTATATAAATGAATGCATTAAAAACTTAATTAGCAATAAAGTGGCATACTGCTTATGACAGTCATGAATGAATGACTTTTGTTCTGAAAGCCTGAATTTTCTGAATTTGTACCTTTTGATTATGTGTTTCGGTTTTATAGAAAGATGATATTTCCTCATAATTAGATTCAAGTTATGCATTTTGGGCAGGAATACCAGAGAAGTAATGCTGTGTTCTTTTCTGCAGTGTATCAGGAAACATGACCTCAGTCTGTCCCTTTACTAGTGATGTTGGCTATGGGTTTTTTTTTAATGTGGTACGGTGTGAACGTAAGGAAAACTTTTTTATGTAAATGAATAAATATCACTGCTTTTCATTGCAATTTCTAAAATTCAGTGTAGGGCCTTTGTTTTAAGTGTGTTTCCAGCCGAAGGCAGCCGCAGTTCCTGTGTGAGATGAAATGGAAGAAATGGAGCTTTACAATGAAATGTAATTTGTGATATGGAGACTGGGTTAATAAGCAAGGAGCTTTGCAAATCAGGAGCTTGGGAAGCTTGAGTGAAATTTTAATTATTTTACAGTTTCCCTGGATAGCAATCAAATCAAGAAAAAAATTTTGAAAATACTGGGTGAAATGTAGGTAATGGGTGCTCATGTATACATCCCAAAAGACAAATAATTGCTGCAAAGTATATTAAATTCAAACAGATAGGTACTGCATTTGTATATGGTTTTAGAGGTCACTTGTTGATGATAAACTGAAAAGAAAACTTCCAGTCTAAATATTTTTAAATAACATTATTAGAATTTAGGAAACTTGATCCATGCCTTAAATACTCAACTGCAGTGAGACTTGATTGTCTACTCTCATTGTTTGTTTGTTTTTTCTTTATCCTACTTTACAGCCTTAGGTTTAGGATAATGATCTGCGTAAGTTACCTCAAAATCCTGTAATTAGATTCTTTACATACAGCATTATGTAGATCCTTTTCTTTGATTTACACTGTCTTTTTTTTCTATATCCGAAGATGTATCTACCTGTACTTTGTGTTTAACTGTTCATCATGTACAGGGATCAGAAATCCCTAATGTGAAAGCAGTTCACAAGATTAGATAATGCCTTTTTTACAGGGTTCCATCTGTGTTCCATCTTAACTTTGAAGTGAAATCTTTTCTTTCCTAATGAGATTCTTTTTCGCAGTTGAAAATTCAATGTAGTTATACACCCATAGAACTGATTAGGAACATTGTTAGAAAAATTAGGCCTTTTGATGATTCTCTTCTATACCCTTCATGCTCTCTTCTGTCTCCCATTCAACAACTACTTTTAAAAATTCTTTTGGGGGAAAGGACCGTCAGTAAACTGGATGGGATGTATTTTGGGGAAATAAAATATAGAATCATGCAAAAAGTGCTGACAAGATACTCCCAGTATTTTAATGTGTGGAAATAACTCAATAGAAGCAAAACTAAGATGTTCACTGTAGGGTTATTGACAATTAAACCTGAAGGCAGCATTAATGTTCTTTAACAGGTGTTTGGTTTAGTAATGTTGAGTTTATTAGCAGGATGGAATGACTCTACACTACGCTGTGAAAGAGTAGAATACTAAATAATGTGAACAACTGTATTGTGCATAGTAAAAAACAGCGTGAGAATGAGGGCAAGGACTAGCAAGCACTCCATCTCTCTCTTTTTTTTTTTTTAAAGGCAGTTTTACTCACACACCATACAATCCATCCAAAGTGTACCATCAGTGGCTCTCAGTATAATCACAGAGTTGTGCACTCATCACCACGGTCAATTTTAGAACATTTTCACTGCTCCAAAAGGAAAACTCTGACCCTTAAACCCTGCTATTATTGACACTTAGCCCTGGTGTAGTACCTTTGTTACAGCTGATGAAGGAATATTACAATATTACTGTTAACTATAGTACTTAGGTGTTGTTGTTTTTCCCCATATACCACCCTATTAGCACCTTGAA
Source organism: Cabassous unicinctus (assembly GCA_029593785.1). Lineage (NCBI taxonomy): Eukaryota > Metazoa > Chordata > Mammalia > Cingulata > Chlamyphoridae > Cabassous > Cabassous unicinctus. The sequence continues at coordinate 52,087 of JAQZBX010000548.1, read as the reverse complement.
ATAGTGACGTACACTTGTTCTGTTTCATGGATGAATATTCTTACATTTGTACTATCAACCACAATCATCGTTTACAGCAAGGTTCACTATATTATATAGTCCCATGTTTCATCCTCTAGTTTTCCTTCTAGTGGCATACACTACCCTAAACTTCCCCTTTCAATCACAATCACACACATTATTCAGTGCTGTTAATTACACTCACAATAATGTGCTACCATCACGTCTATCCATTTCTAAACATTTTCAATCAACCTTATTAAAAATTCTGCACAAATAAAGCATCAGTTCCCCATTCTCTACCCTCACTCTACTTCTGGTAATCTGTATTCTAGATTTTGACTCTGAGTTTGCTTATTATAATGACTTCATATTAATGAGACCATATGTGATGGTTAGGCTAATGTGTCAACTCTGCCAGGTAATTGTGCCCAGTTGTTTTGTCAAGCAAGCACTGGACTAATTGTAATACAAGGATATTTATGGGCTTTAGTCATCAGTGAGTTTACTGCATAGATGGCTGATTACATCTATGATCAACCAGGGAGATTGCCGTCAGCAATGAGTGACATTTTATGCAACCAGTTGAAGTGATTTCAGCATTCGCAGAGAATTTCCCAGCTCGTCTTTGGACAGCCAACATCTCCCAGAAACTCATCAAGGACCTTCATTGGACTTTCATCGGAGCCCCTAGTTTTCAGCCTGCCTGTGGAACCTGGACTTGTGCATCCCCACCGTCACGTGAGAGACTTATAAAATCTCATACTGTGGCATGTGGCAGTTTGATATTGTTTATGAATTCCAAAAATAGATATTGGATTATGTTTGTAAACTGGTCTCTTCCTCTGGGCGTGATTAAATTATGATTAGGACTTTGATTGGGCCACGTCAGTGGGATGTGGTGGTGGGGACTCACAGAGAAACTGTACTACAGAGAAGGGAGGTTGGAGTTTTGGAGTTGGAGCCTGGGAAGTGAACACACAGGAGATAGTGGACCAGCTGAGCCTGGAGGGAGTAGAGCCCCGGGGAGAAAGACAAAGCCTAGAGAGCCTGATAGTCTACAGCTAACCTTGTGGAGAGAACAGAGCAGCTGAGCCCGGAGAGAAATGAGCCCCTGGAGAGAGACAAGACTTGTCCCAGCCTACAGCTCATATTGGAAGAAGCTGGGACCATGGAGCCTTAAGAGGAAACCTGAACCTTGCAGATGTCGGCAGCCATCTTGCTCCAACATGTGGCAACAGACTTTGGTGAGGGAAGTAACTTACGCTTTATGGCCTGGTAACTGTAAGCTTCTACCCCAAATAAATACCCTTTATGAAAGCCAACAGATATCTGGTATTTTACATCAGCACCCCTTTGGCTGACTAATACACCATATAATGTTTGTTCTTTTGTATCTGGCTGATTTCACGCAACGAAATGTCCTCAAGAAGCATCTATGTTGTTGTATGCATCAGGACTTCATTCCTCCTTACAGCTGAATAATGTTCCATTGTATGTATATACCACATTTTGATTATCCATTCATCGGTTGATGACATTAGGGTTGTTTCCATCTTTTGGCAGTTGTGAGTAATGCTGCTCTTAACATCAGTATGCAAATGTCTGTTTGCATCCCTGCTATCAGTTCTTCTGAGTATATACCTAGTAGCAGATTGCCAGATCATATGGCAGTTCTATACATAGCTTCCTGAGGAACTGCCAAACTGTCTTCCACAGTGGCTGTACCATTTTCTATTCCCACCAGCAGTGAATAAGTGTTCCTATTTCTTCACAACCTCTCCAACACTTGTAGTTTTCTGTTTTTTAATAGTGACCATTATAGTTAGTAGGAAAGGATTCTGTGAGCACTCTTAGTAAAAGGTAGCTATTAATATCAGGGTGATGGAGATATGGGATGGTTTAGGTTTTTTTCTTTCTTTTTAATCTTTTGTTTGGACCCTTAGTTTAGTATTCTTGAGAGAAAGGCATTATTTGTCAGTTAGGTAGCCATGCCCTGGTTCCAGGAAATATGAGTGGAAGTCAAAGGACCTGTTAATTATTTTATTTAATAACTCATTCAACAAATATTTCCTAACAACCTATGATATGTCAGTCACACAGTAGTACTGGGCACTGAGGATACAGCACTGAGCAATATGCACTTTGCCCCTGGCCACATGGGGCTTTATCTATTGAAAGTTGTTCCTTCCTACATCTGTTTGTTGCTGAAATATTCAAAGTATTCATCCATTGGTCTGACTTGTTGGTAATGGGCGATTGGGAAATTAAAGAAGCAAAGTGAAAAAAATCATAAAATATGTCATATTTTTCTCAAATATCCAATCTCATCAGGGTTTACATAATGATAGTAATAATAGTAATTATAAAAATAGAAGCATGGGAGAAAATATTGGGAGACTATGTATCTGATAGGGGGGTTAATATCCAGAATATATAAAGAAATTTTACAACTTAACAATAGAAAGACAAATAACCCAATTTAAAAATGGGCTAAAGACTTGGATAGACATTTCTCCAAAGAAGATATACAAATGGCCAATAACCACATGAGAAGATGCTCAAAGTCATTAGCCATTAGGGAAAGGCAAATCACAACCACAGTGAGATACCATCTGACACCCACTAGAATGGCTACTATTTAAAAACAAACAAAATAGCAGAAAACAAGTAGTGGACAGAATGTGGAGAAATAGGAATACTCATACTTAAGTATAGAATGACCATTTGGACCAGGTTATCTTACTTCCAGCTATATACCCAAAAGATAGAAAGCAGTGTCTCAAACACTATTTTACACACTGATGTTTATTGCAGCATTATTCTCAATTGCCAAAAGGTGGGAGCAACCCAAGTGTCCATCAACAGATGAATGGATAAACAAAATGTGGTTTATACATACAATGGAATATTATTTGGCCATAAAAAGGTATGAAGTTCTGATGCATGCTACAACATGGATGCACCTTGAAGACATCATGTTGAGTGAAATAAGCCAGAAAAAGGGACAAAATACTGTATTATCTCACTTATATAAAATTAGCACAATAAGCATATTCATGAAGTCAGAAACTGGAATGCAGGTTACCAAGGATCCAGTGGGAGGGGGATAGGGGAATTAATGTTTAATTGGTATGGAGTTTCTGTTTTGAGTGATAGAAAATTTTGGCAATGGATGACATAGATAGAGGCACAACTTTTAAGTATGTAATTAACACCACTAAATTGTGTATTTGAAAGGGGAAAAAAAGGAAATTTTAGGTTGTATGTAAATTACCACACACATACCCACAAAACCTATATAGAACTGTACAACCCAATGTAAACAGTGTGCTAAAGGTAATAGCATAATTATAATAATATTGTTTCATTTTGTAACAAAGGTACCACACTAATGCAAAATGTTAATAACAGAGAAAATTGTGCTTATGAGAAAGGGGTATATGGGAATTTTATACTTCTTGCATGATGTTGCTGTTAACATACAACTGCTCTAATTAAAAATAATTTTTAAATATAGCAGCAGATGCCATTTATTTAGCAGTTACGATGTATCAATCCTTGGGCTGAGTGCTTAACTTTTATTGCCTCATTTACTCATCACAACAACCCTGTGAGGTAGGTATTAGTATTATATCCATTTTTACAGAATACAAAAGTAAGGTTAAGAGAAGCTTAAATAACCCTACTCCAGACTGTACATTCAAGTTTCAAAGTCTGGAATACCCCCTGTAAATGCTCTGCTCTTGACCACTCTGCTTCCCTAAGTCATTCTCTGCAGAGTGACAGTGAGTGTGCTTTACTTCCCGAATGGCTAGGAAAGTTCCTATTCTGTGTCCTTCCTACCCAAGAAAGGGCAGTTTGCCCATTTAACGCCATTTGCATCTCATTTTTGACTAAAGAAGGGCTGGTGGGGGAGCCCTCATTTTTCTCCTTCATTCTCACACTCACATGTTTGGTGCTTTTGGCACAGCAAGGTCCTCACAACTCTGAAAGCAGATTTGGAAACATGTTGAATAGGTCCCCTCGAGTTAGAGATGACAGCATCAACCTGAATGTATCATTTTAGACTGATGTGTGTGCTTTAGGGAATAGGTGATTTGTATTTGAAAGAAATCACTCAGCTGCAAGTGACAGGAGCCACTCCATCAGTGCTGCTCAGAGTGTTTTTATACTTTCGGGATACCAAAGGCAAGTAAGAGACTAGAAAGAAAGCACATGTGGATAATTGGGAGCCTTCTGTCATTCTCTTTGGGAGCAGGATAACTAGTAGAAATTTCCTTCTAATAAATGCTAAATATTTTGAAGGTGTAAGAAGCACTTCTGCTCACCAAACTCTTTTTCTTAGTCTCTCTGGGAAGAATAAATATTGATTCTGGTAATTGATTCCCAAAATATTTTCCTATAAAATAAAGGCAAATTTAGCTCTTTATTGATTTTTACCCATGTATTTTCACATATGCATGCATATATTATACCTACAAATATTCATCCACTCATCTCTCCATGTATAATCATTGACTCTGAAATCTTTGTTTTAAACCATGGGGTATCTGTTATCATTAACTCAGTATTTATGAGGGTCTACTCTGAGTCAGACACTGGAAATATAAAGATGAAAAGCAGGGTGTCTTGATGTTCCAGGAGATTCCCATAATATTAAAAAAAATAAAAAGACCTTTGGGTGTATTTACTCATTAGCAAATTAACAAAAGTGGTTTTCTTTCAGAGATGGATCAAGGAAACCAGGATGCACCTGTGTGGGGATTTCTCTGTGGGTTAGATGAGATCAGAAGTGCTCAACATAGCAGGATGTGGGATTTGAAGATGTTTAAATTATCACCATGGTTAACTATCTCCTTTTTTTTTTTTTCATTTTCCTCTGTCTTCTTTTACCCACCATCTCCTTAAAGATTTATTATATTGTTTGAGGTAGTGCTTTTATTTTCCTTTCCATGTTGATAACATGAATTAAGAAGCCTTATTTCTGTTTCTCTTAGCTTATCAATTTTCAATTTCCTTCCTGCATTCTTTGGATTACTTTTTCATTATGATAATCCTATATGTACCTCCCCCTTCCCATACTCACACATACCACAGAGGTTAATGGAATGTGTAATTGATGATGTGCAAGATTCAATGTAATGCCTTTATTTATTAATTAAAGAAAACTCTTTATTAGGTTAAATACCTAAACTTAAGAAACATTTCAAACACCAAACTTGAAATGTAGTCTAATTAGAAAGCAATTTATAAAGTATCATCTCTGATATATGTAGGTAATTTTTATATTTTCTAATTTTACTTTGAGTAGGTAATACATCTTCAAGTTTTAAACTTCAAATGATTTTAAAAATTTATAATTGAAAAGTCTCATTCTCACTCTTCTTCCAGACCTCACCCCACCCCTGCCTTCTACTGGCACTCACTTTTATTAGTTTATTTCAAATTTTCCCAGGGTATCTTTATACTAAAATAAGCAAATGAGGATGTACATTTCTTACACAGTAGTAAATATTACTAAACATATATTGCTCTGCACCATGGTTTTTTCCACTAAACAATCTATCCTGGAGATCTTTTCATACTAGTGAATCAAAACCTTCCATTTTGGGGGTAGGGGACAGCTGTACAATATTCTAGTGTGTAGATATGCCATTGTTTATTTAACTATTCCCTAATGTATGAATTTTTAGGTTGTTTTCAACCTTTCGCCATAAAAACAGTGCTGCAATGATCTGTGTGCTTTGTATATAGATCATCTCATCCATATTCAGGTATAGCTGTAAGAAGAATTCTCCAGAAATGGGATTTCCGGGTCAAAAGGAAATACATTTATAATTTTGAATGATAGTGCTAATTTGCCCTTCATAAGAGTTGTACCATTTTTCATCTCGCATCAATGAGAATGCCTCTTTTCCCCTACCTATATCAAGAGAGTGCTTTTTCAAACCTTTGGAATTTGGTCAATTACATGGGTGTGAAAAAATGGTACCTCAGTTTAGTATACTTTGTACTTTTCTTATTATGATTGAAGTTATGGATTGTTTCTTATGTTTAAAGACATTTTTATTTTTCTGTAAATTGTCTTGTCGTGTCCTTTGACCATTTTCCTACTAAGTTGACTTCTAGTCCTCATCTGTGATATAAGTTGAAAGTATATCTTCCCATTTAGTCATTTTGTCTTTTGACTTTATTTTATTTCATTTCGTCTTTTGATGTGTTGGTATATTTTCTTCCCTCCTGCCCTTTTTTTTTTGGAAAGAAATTTAAAGTACAAGATAGCCCTTCCTTTGCATGATAGCATGAAACCATAAAAAATGACCACGCAAGTGGAAGCAATACAAAGCAATCTTAAAAATCTATGAAAATCATGATCTGTGTCATTTAAAATTTTTCATCAAAATATTAAAAGCTCTCTTACTATTGGTTATAAATGTATAGATAAATAAGAAAACTTTGCTTCTTAATGTGACTCTTTCCTGCTAAATTTTTTTCTATTTTTTATTAGAGAAGTTTTAGATTTGCAGAAAAATCATGCATAAAATATATTTCCCGTATGTTCACGGACATTATTAACATTTTGCATTAGCATGGTACCTTTGTTAAACTAGATGAGAGAATATTATTATGATTGTACTATTATAGTTGATAGTTTACATTAAGGTTCACTGTTTTGTACAGTCCCATGGTTGTTTTTCATTATTATTTTTATTCTGGTAACATATATACAATCTAAAATTTTCCCTTTGAACCACATTCAGATATATAAGTCAGTTCACCACCATCCATTACCAAAACTTTTCCATCATCCCAATCAGAAATTCTGTACCAAATGAGCATTAACTCCCCCTTCTCTACCCCCACACCAGCCTCTAGTAAACTGTTTTCTACTTTCTGACTCTATGAATTTGTTTATATTAATTATTTCATATCAGTGAGACCATACAATATTTGTGCTTTTGTGCCTGGCTTATTTCACTCAACATGATGTATTCAGGGTTCATCCATGTTGTTTCATGTATCAGAACTTTGTTCCTTTTCATGGCAGAATAATATTCCATTGTTTGAATATAACACATATTTTTATCCATTCCTCTGTTGGCAGAGGAATGGATAAAAAACACATACTTGTGTTGCTTCCACCTTTTGGCAATTGTGAATAATGCTGCTATGTAATTATTGGTATGCAGGTATCTGTTTGAGTCCCTCTATTCAGTCTTTTGGGTATATACCTAGAAGTGAGATTGCCGGGTTATATGGTAATTCTATACTTAGTTTTCTGAGGAATTATCAAACTGTTTTCCACAGCAGCCACACCATTTTACATTCCCACCAATAATGAAAGAGTGCTTCTGTTTCTTCACATCCTCTCCAATACTTGTTGTTTTTTCATTTTTTTGAATAGGAGCCATTCTGATGGGGTATGAAATGTTATCTCATTGTGATTTAGATTTGCATTTCACTAAAAGCTAATAATTCTGAGCATCTTTTTATGTGTTTGTGGAAAGCTGTAGCTCTTTTTTCTTCTTTTTTAAACTTTATTTTGTACATTTAATAATTGAAAATATAAATAATAATTAAAATAAAAAGAAAACAGTTGAATAAAAACATACATTTCTCAATTGTACTAGATACAAATATTTTTTTAAAATCATACAATATGTTACACAATATATTTGGTTCATAGTAATGCAATCATACAATATTTGTCCTTTTGTGTCTGGCTTGCTTCGTTCAACACACTTGTATATCTTCTTTGGAGAAATATCTATTCAGGTCTTTTGCCCATTTTTAAATTGTTTCGTCTTCTTGTTGAGTTGTAGGATTTCTTTATAAATTCTGAATATTGAACCCTTATCCAGATACGTGGTTTCCACATATTCTCTCCCTTTCCGTAGGTTGTCTTTTTACTTTCATGATGAAGTCCTTTAACCAAAAGTTTTTAATTTTGATGAAGTCCCATTTATCTATTTTTTTTCTTTTTTTGCTTGTGCTTCTCATGTAAATTCTAAGAAACTATTGTCTAAACAGGGGTTCTTAACCAGGGGTCCGTGAGCTTGAATTGATATTCAAAAAAAACATTATTCTTGTGGGGACGGGTGTGATAAATTTATTGAATAATACACAGTATAGTGTGGACTTAGTAAGGGGTCTATGGTTTTCATCTGTCTGGCAAAGGGGTCTGTGGAACAAAAAAGGTTAAGAACCCTGGTCTAATACAAGGTCCTGAAGATGCTTCCCTATGATTTATTCTAGGAGTTTTATACTCCTGGTGTGTGTTTTTTTATATAGTTTAGGTCTTGATCCATTTTGAGTTAATTTTTGTATTAGGTGTGCGATTGGGGTCACCCTTCATTCTTTTGTATATGGAAATCCTGTTTTCCCAGCACCATTTATTAAACAGAGTATTTTTTCCTAATTGAGTGGGCTTGACATCCTTGTCAAAAATCAATTGGCCAGGGAAACGGATGTGGCTCAAGCAATTGGGCTCCCGTCTACCATATAGGAGGTCCAGGCTTCGATTCCTGGGGCCTCTTGGTGAAAGGCAAGCTGGCCCACACAGGAGCGCTGGCCCACATGGAGTGCTGGCCCGCGCGGAGAGTTGGCGCAGCAAGATGATGCAACAAAAAGAGACACAGAGGAGAGGCAATAAGACACGTGGCAGACCAGGGAGCTGAGGTGGTGCAAGAGATTGAGCGCCTCTTTCCCACTCCAGAAGGTCCCAGGATCGGTTCCCGGTGCTGCCTAAAAGAGAAGACAAGCAGACACAGAAGAACACACAGAGGGCAGATAGCGAGTGCAAAACAGGGGGAAGGGGGGGATAAAATAAATAAATAAATCTTTAAAAAAACTCAGTTGGCCATATTTTTCCATACACCTCCCTATTATTAACACCATGTATTAGTATTGTATATTTGTTATAGTTCCTGAGAAGATGCTGTTAACCACAGTCCATCATCCACCACATGGTTTCCTGTGTTACATAGTCCAATGCTTTGTACAATCCATCCAAATATTGTTTTGTAAGCTCATAACTTCTCTAATTAAAAAATGTATTTAAAATAAAAAAAAATCCTTAGTCTCACCATAAAAAAAAATTGGCCATATAAGGATCTATTTCTGAACTCTCTGTTCTATCCACTGGTCTGTATACTTGTCCTTGTGCTAGTACCATGCTGTTCTGACCATTGTAGCTTTGTAATAAATTTTAAAATCAGGAAGTATGTGTCTTCCAACTTTGTTCTTCTTTTTCAAGATGGCTTTAGCTATCCATATAAGTTTGATGATTGGCTTTTCCAATTTTGCAAAGAAGGCTTTTGGAGTTTGGATTGGGATTGACTCAGTAAATCACTTTTGGGATAATTGACGTCTTAACAATATTTAATCTTCCAAGCTGTGAACATAGAATATCCTTCCCTTTATTTTGGTCCTTTTTTTATTTCTTTTGGCAGTGTTTATAGTTTTCCATGTATAAGTCCTTTACTTCCTTGGTTACATTTATTCCTGGATATTTGATTCTAGGTAGTTGCTATTGTAAATGGAAATTTTTTTCTTGATTTCCTCTTCAGATTGTTCATTACTAGTATACAGAAACACGACTAATTTTTGCATATTGATCTTATATCCTGCCACTTTGCTGAATTCCTTTATTAGCTCTAGCAGCTTTGTGTTAGATAAAACATAAGGGTTTTTTTTTTTTTTTGTCTTTTTTTTTTCATTTATTGAAGTATATCACTCATACATAAACATACATAAACAATAAGTGTATAGTAATACTTGTGAACTTATAAAGCAAACATACATGACATCATACAGGGCTCTCATACCTTACCCTACCACCAATACCTTGCATTGTTGTGAAACATTTTTAACTAATGTTTAAAGAGCATCCTCAAATATTACTACTAACCAAAGTACCTTACGTTTTGTGTATTTTCCCCCAACCCACCCTAATATTATTATTATTATATAATTTATATGTAAACATACAAAAACAATAAGTGTATAGTAAAAGTTGTGAACTTACAAAGCAAGCATGCATAACATCATACAGGGCTCCCATACATCAACCCACCACCAACACCTTGCATTGTTGTGAGACATTTCTCACAAATTATGAAAAAATAATGTTAAAATCTTACTACTAACTATAGTCCTTATCTTACATTTGGTGTATTTTCCCCAAACCCACCCTATTATTATTTTTAAAATATATTTTTATGACAGAAGTTGTAAACTTACAAAGCAATTACGCACATGTGTAGAATTCCCATACAACACCCCTCTACCAACACACCACACCATGGTGCAACATTTGTTACAGATTATGAGATAATATCATCAGGCTATTACCAAGTCCATAGCATACATTTGGCACACTTTTTCCATACTCCCCCATTATCAACATAGTACATCTTTGGCATAGATGCATGAATATTACATTATTTCTGTTAACTATAGTCCATAGCTCACTCCAGTTCTATTTTTCCCATGCTTCTCCACATTCCCACCACCCTGCAATAGTGATGTACATCTACTTTAGCTCACAAAGGACACTCTTGTATCTGTACCAACAACCACAATTCTCATCCACCTCTGGGTTTACTGTGTTATTCAGTCTCTAGATTATTCTCTAGCTTTCAGTCAATTGGCATTTATATCCCTAGACTAACCTTTTCAGCCACATTCCCATTTATAAACCAGCTGTTACTCACTATAATGTGTAACCATCAACTCTATACATTTCTACACTTTTATAGTAAAGTTAATTAAAACTTCTACCTACATTAAACATGAGTACTCCATCTCAATCCTCCTCTTATCTTCTTTAAGACTCCACCACCTACCACCAGGTCTTGAAGATATTTTCCTACATTTTCTTCTAGAAGCTTTATGGTTCTTGCTTTTATATTTAGGTTTTTGATCCATTTTCAGTTAATTTTTGTGTGAGATAGGGGTCTTCTTTCCTTCTTTTGGCTATGGATATCGTTCTCCCAGCACCATTTGTTGAATGGACTGTTCTGCCTGAGCTGGATGGGTTTGACAGGCTTGTCAAAAATCACTTGACCCTAGATGTGAGGTTCTGTTTCTGAACCATCATTTTGGTTCCATTGGTCTATGTGTCTGTCTCTATGCCAATACCATGCTGTTTTTACTACTGTAGCTAGGTAATATGGTTTAAAATCCAAAAGTGAGAGACCTCCAACTTTGTTTTTCCTTTTTAAGATGTAGCTAGGTAATGTGGTTTAAAATCCAAAAGTGAGAGACCTCCAACTTTGTTTTTCCTTTTTAAGATGTTTGTGGCTATTCAGGACCCCTTACCCTTCCAAATAAATTTGATAATCATGCTTTCCATTTATTTTTAAAATGCTTGTGGAATTTTTATCTGGATTGCATTGAATCTGTATATCAATTTGAGTAGAATTGACATCTTAATGATATTTAGTCTTCCAATCTGTGAGCATGGAATGTTCTTCCAATTATTTAGGTCTTTTTTAATTTCTTTTAACAATGAGTTGTAGCTTTCTGAATGCAAGCGCTTTACATTGTTGATTAAATTTATTCCTAAATATTTGTGTTTTATCTGTTATTTTATTTTTGCTACTCTTTTGACACTTTTAGTGATAGAATCTTCATTTCTAGACTCTCTTCCAAGCCTCACTGTCCTGTCTTTTCTTTCAGAATGTAGCACACCCTTTAGTATTTCCAGCAAAGCCAGTCTCTTAATTAAAACTCTCTCAGTTTCTGTTTATCTGTGAATATTCCAAACTCACCCCCGTTTTTGAAAGACAATCTTGCTGGATATAAAATTCTTGGCGGGAAGTTTTTCTCTTGCAGTATCATACATATATCATACCACTGTCTTCTTGCCTCCATGGTTTCTGATGAGAAATCGGCACTTAATCTTATTGAGTATCCCTTATATGTTATGATTGCTTTTCTCTTGCTGCTCTCAGAATTCTCTCTTTATCTTTGGCATTTTTCATTCTGATTAGTATGTATCTCGGAGTTGGTCTGTTTGGATTTATTCAGATGGGAGTACATTGTGCTTCTTGAACATGGATATCCATGTCCTTCAATAGGGTTGGGAAATTTTCTACCATTATTTCTTCAAATATTTCTTCTGCCCCTTTTCCCTTCTCTTCCCCTTCTGGGACACCCATGACACGTATGTTTGCACTTCTCTTGCTGTTGTTTAGTTCCCTGAGACCTTGTTCAATTTTTTCCATTCTTTTCTTCATTTGTTCTTTTGTATGTTTGCTTTCAGAGGCTATTTCTACAAGCTCACCAGTCCTTTTTTCTGCATTCTCAAATCTATTATATGATTCCAGTGTATTTTTAATTTCATTTATTGTACCTTTCATTCCCATAAGATCTGCTATTTTTCTATGTATGCTTTCAAATTCTTCTTTGTGCTCATCCAATGTCTTCTTCATATCCTTAATCTCTTTAGCCATCTCATTGAATTTATTAAGGAGATTTGTTTGAACATCTGTGATTAGTTGTCTCAAATCCTTTATGTCATCTGGCGGCTTATCTTGTCCCTTTAACTCAGCCATACCTTCCTGTTTCTTGGTGTGGATTGTAACTTTTTTGTTCATGTCTTCGCATCTGGTTTACTAGATGTATTTATTCTGTGTGCAGTTACTCTCTTTGGTTTAGGGCTTTCTTGCCCTTTCTCCCTTGCTGATTGTGTAGTAGGGGCCAAGGATGTGGTTGGTACTGTAAGCTGCGGAGGCTCAAGCTGCCCTTATTTACCCAGGGACCAATGAAGCTTCTACCAGCTTTCTCCTTTGCCAGAGGTAGGGACAAAGCCACAGCCGTGTGTAATAATCCAAGTCATGCAGGCCTAGCCTGTAGTTGGCCAGAGAGACTGATGAAGCTTCAAGCCCCTAACTCCCCTGCCTAGGGCGGGGATGGAGCTGCCGGTGTAGGCAGCAATCTATGCCATGCAGGTCCAAAATGACCACAGTTGCCTGAGTAAACTTCTCACTATTCATTCTGTGCCTGCCGAATGTATCTGCAGTTATCCAGAGGGCCTGGTTCAGGGCCCGCCAGCTTCCTCCCTGCTAGAGGTTGGGCTGAAGCCTAGGCAAGGGCTGCAGGCCCATCTGGGTGAAAGAAGCCAGTCCCTACCATCACTGTGATTTTCAGTCAGCCAGGCTTCCCCTCATGCTGGGGGCAAGTCAAAATGGCAGCTACTGGCCTCTTTCCAACTTTGACAGTTTCAAACTTTAGCTGTTCTTAGGGTTATACTTTAGCCTGCCGAATTTACTAATCAGTAGCTGAAATCGGTAGCCAACCATCTCTTTCTCCCCTGTTTTTGGGAGATGGAGCTTCCAATTCCAGCCATAGAATAGCTCCTGAGGTGGCTTGCACCACCACAGTAGGATGATCAACGGCCACCAGAGCATGGAGTGCTCTACTTACGAATCTTCTCTGCAGATGGGCAGTCTCCTCCTTCCATTCTTTCAAGGATGTTTCAGGATGCTCTTATGGTCTCCTGGAGCCCCCAAACAGGTGCTTTAGATAACTCTGGGTGATTACTAACTGCTCTATAGCACGAGCTGACTCTAGGAGCTCCTTACTCTGCCGCAATCTTGCTGGTTGTCCTCTGTGGTAGCTACTTTGGGATTTTTTATATATAGGATCATGTCATCTGCCAGTAGGGAAAGTTTCACTTCTTCCTTTCTAATTTGGATGCCTTTTATTTTTTTTCCTTGCCTAATTGCTCTGGCCTAGAACTTCTCCTGCTGTCTTTTGGATTAATAAAAATATTTTTGTCCTTCCTTTCTTCCCCCTGATTAGAAACTATGTTTTCTATTACATTCAGTTTCTATTCAATTAGTGAAATAATCTGTACTTTTAAAAAATCTCCTGTTTACATGAGTATAAACATATAGTCTGCTTTTGTTAAGAATTCTGGGAATTTCTCCACATATTTCCACAGAAATAACCAAAGCCTAGAGATACCCATATGTATTATGTCATACTATTGTTCTGATTCATTTAATAACCTCTTTACTCCGTGTGTCTTCCAGATTTATTCAAGAGATTGAGCATGCCCTAGGACTTGGTCCAGCCAAACAGTGTCCTCTTCGAGAGTTTCTCACCGTGTACATCAAAAACATCTTCCTCAATCAGGTCTTGGCTGAGATCAACAAGGAGATTGAAGGAGTCACTAAAACATCTGACCCTTTGAAGATCCTAGCCAATGCAGACACCATGAAGATGCTGGGGGTACAGCGGCCTCTCCTGCAGGTAATAGTACATTTCACACTTTTTTCATTTTAATGAAAATCAGCAATTTCCATTACTTGGCAACAGTCATAAATGAAAAAGAGAAGAAAAATTACCATCTGTTTCTATATTTTTTCAGGGACAAAATAAGAGGAAATAAATTAAGCAAGCATTAGGGAAATCTAAGACTAATAAAAGAATAATGGAAATTCCTCATGATCTTTAAGAAAAAAATAGTTAGCTTTGGATGTGGGAGAGGGTAAGTCTCATTAACATGCAACCAGTCCCTCATTATTTGACTGTAATTTGTCCTTCAAATGTATCCTGGAGTAGAAAGGAATAACAGCAAGGAAGTTAATTCTACATAATTTCAATACCAATAGGAAGCCCTCTACTCATTTGAGGGCAGACTTACTATAAATAACATAGCTAGCTCACAGTGAATTTGAACCAACCAACTTGTTTTGAAAGTCAGATCATTTAATTTGAGTGATGATCTTGTTAGTATTGAAATATTTACTTTGACTATATCAACAAATGGTTTCTGGGCAACAGAAATAAATAATTGTTAGTACACATCTCAGTAGATTTTTGAGGTACTTATTTACATATATTTTAGTTTATTTACTTGGAGATAAATATAAAACCAAAAGAAAATTAGTATAACTTTGAATGATGGGCATACATTAACTATTACTTATTGTAATCTATAGTGTTTCTTCATTTAAGAGAGCGATGGAGGGGGGCAGATGTGGCTCAAATGGTTGGGCATCTGTCTCCCATATGGAGTGACCTGCATTCGATCCCTGGGACCTCCCGGTAAAATAAAAATATAGAAGGTGCGCAGGCCACCAGGCCCCACAAGCGGGTGTGCCATCAGGCCCCACACGCGGGCATGCCAGGCCCCGCGAGCCACACAGCAAGATGATGACGTAACAGGAGAGTGACACAAGGGAGAGCCAAAGACAAGACGCACCGAAAAACCAGGAACTAAGGTGGCGCAGGTAGCAGAACACCTCTCTCCCACATCAGAGGGTCCCGGGATTGAATCCCGGTGAAGACAGGAGGAGAAGGATGAGAAGAGAGGGCAGGAAACAGACACAGAGAATTGCCCAGCAAATGGACACAAAAACAGCAAAAACGGGGAGTGGGGGGTGGGGGTTAAAATTAATTTTAAAAAAAGAGAGAGAGAGCGATGGACATAATATCACACTTTTATGTAAGTTGTACAATGGGAGAATGTCTTAAAATACGGAAGGCTTGAGCTCCTCAAAGAGAAGTTGTATAAATGTAAGGGAATTGCACTTGCTTCATTTGCCTGCCCTTACCTGCTTTTATATATATGTGTGTGTGTGTGTGTCCTCCTTGTTTTCCCTTCTTTGTACATTAGAATTAACAGAAGCTCCAGACCCTTCATAATTAAGTCTCCCATCTATTAGTATTATTTTTATATGAACAAACTCTTTTATATTGAGAAAGTAGAATAGTGACATTCACTTCTCCCAGAACTTGAATGATAGCATCCCACCTAGGAAGGTGTTCAATTGAATTGTCTTGGTCTGTATTATAATATGTTTGGTGAGAGATCTGTACTGAGTATGGGATGTAGAGTAGGAGGAATGGCAGCATGTGCTCACTCTTCCCTCTGCTGGATTATTTTTCCACTGGATATTTTCCCTGATTCTCAGTTACAATATCCCCTCCACGGGGAGGCTTTTCCTGGCTATCCTAAGTAGCTCTGCTTTCCTAGTTATTCTCCATTACTTCCCACTCCATCTATTCTCTACATTTCTCTGTTCTTTTTTTTTTTAAAGATTTATTTATTTATTTATTTATCCCCCCCCTTGCTGCTTGTGCTTTCTGTGTCCATTCGCTGTGTGTTTTCTCCGTGTCTGCTTATCTCCCCCTTGCTGTGAG
Organism: Cabassous unicinctus; assembly: GCA_029593785.1. Lineage (NCBI taxonomy): Eukaryota > Metazoa > Chordata > Mammalia > Cingulata > Chlamyphoridae > Cabassous > Cabassous unicinctus. Next base: position 35,926 of record JAQZBX010000548.1, on the reverse strand, counting down.
GTCCCGCTGCATCAGCCCACCGCACCGCTCAGGCCGGCGTGCCCTCACAAGGAGGCCCCAGGAAGCGAACCCAGGGCTTCCCAAATGGTAAACGGGAGCTCTATCCATTGAGCCACACCCGCTTCCCTCTGTTCTTTTGTTTTCTGCAGGAGGCCAAACCATATGGACTGTATCACCTAGACTCCCAGGTGGCTTCTGATAGTGTTCTCCCAAAAGGAAGCACTAGCAGAAGGTTGGAGGGTAAGAGGAAAGAGAGGTTGGTTATTTCTTCCCCATCCCCCTTCCTCTCTATTTTGCATTGTGGTTCTGGCCATGGGTACATCCCTCCATAAGAAGAGGTCCTGCCAGGTGAAACTTCTCCATAGCTCTAGCTCTCACAGGGCTCTGGCAATGCCATGGTCTCTTGATGACAGCTTTCTGCTGTTACTAGTCTCTGGATTATTCCTCAACATCCTTTGTATGTCTTCCCTTCATTTATGTTTCTTCATTTGAATCATCTGAGTAGAATTTTCTTTTTTGCCAGGATCCTCAATAGGTCCCCCCAATTGATCATTATTTTAACACTTTGGGTGTTTTTATTTCCTTATTAGCACTTATTACAACTATTATTATTAATTAACTTCTTGCCTAACTTGTTTATTTTCTGCCTTTCACTACTAGAAGGTAAGTTCCAAAAGCATAGTATAGCACTTGGCAGCTGGAAGGTACTCAATAAATATTCATTGAATGAATGAAGGCATGGATAGATGGGTGGATGGACACAGTGGGTGAGTTTTGAAGGTTATGAATAAATGCAGGGTCAGAGTGGGAAGAGGAGAAATAGAGAATTGACAAAGAGTTGTTTGCATTTTTTTTTTTTTTTT
>JAQZBX010000548.1:0-34963 GCA_029593785.1 Cabassous unicinctus | reverse complement strand
AAAGACACTTTAAAACTCACAACTAGTTGATTATAATCTGTGCTATGTTAGGGTCACACATTGCCACCTAAATGGCAACTCTGAGCAGTCTACTGATGTGCCTGTCAGGCCACCTACCTCATCACCAGCCATTTTGTACATGTTACCATGCCTCTTGTCCTTTAAATCAACTCTTCCATTCTGAGGAGAGATAAGAACTCCATGTTACTTCTCTCTTTTAACTCATCAAGATTTGATAATTATATGTAAGTGAATAAATCTTGAAATTACAACCATTTAAGCTATTAATCTCCAAATTTGTTTTTCAGAGCCAAAATACCTGCTTTGTTATTTGGTTATTTTTCTTCATAAAATTTTTAATATGAATGCCAATTGGTTAAAGTATAGCAAAAATTTGTTTAATATTCTCAGAGTTATGAGACTAAAAAAACAAATGAGAGGTGGTTATTTTCCTTTCCCAACTTGAGAAATTCTCGTGCTTAGTAATGATTGTAAATTGTTTCCTAACATAGTTTCTTATGCTCAAGTTTCAATGTTTCTTAGATGTATTTCAATGATTCCTTGATATGTTCATTCCCAGCTAATTATAGGTGACTAATCTAAAGAAAACGTAAGAAATCATTCCCAAAACTTTAGCTCAGAATCCAAAAAAAAATGTGGGAGCCTATGTGTGTCAAAGATGCAAGTGGGTTAAATATTCAATTACATGAAGTATGATAATGTCCTTTAAAGTTACCTCTGCTAAACCTCTGTTTGGTCACAAAGCAGAATAAAGGATTGTGCCTTTCCCCTGAGGCAGGAAGGGTGGAAGGACAGCTGTCTCCGTGGTGCTGCCACTTGTTTGATATTCAGAAGCAATGCTTGGGAGGCGTCTGAAGAGAACCTCAGGACACTTTGTCCTTGCCTTTCCAAAATGGCACCTGGGCAGAATAGATCCGTGGGTTATAAAGGTGCTAACATGCTTTTACATCCACTATTTAACTTTCTAGGCACAGGATTCTTATGAAGGAGAGAAGGAAGGTGGGTAAAAAGGAAGGAGGGAGAGAGGAAACAAGGGAGGAAGGGAGAGAGTCAATAGGAAGGAAGAAATAAAATCATTTTATATGTAAAGAAACTGTGCAAGTGTTGATCCAAAATGACAAAGCAGAGTAGCACTAGTTATAGTGTAGTAAGAGTAATAGTTTAATAAGTGACGAGTTGACAGTGTAGTGATAGCAGCTAATAATCTAATAGCATTTACTATGAGAAAAACACTAAGTGCTTTATGTGTATTGACTTGCAAGTGTTTTACATGTATTGATAACAATTCTGTGAGGGTGGTGTTCTTATTACAACATTTTTATATTGGTGAGGAAACTGAGAACCAAAGAAATTAAATTACTTGCCCACAGTTACAGAGCTAGTAAGTAGCAGAACCTGGAGTTCAAGCACAAGCAATCTAATCCAATCCTGGAGTTCAAGCTCTAAACCAGTTCTAACATGCTAAACTATTTGTTACTGATCTACTACTATGAAACATACAGAATTTGAGAGTAAACATTTAGACACTTCTTTTGAGCAATTTGACATTTTTGACTCTAATAATTTAAAAAGTGGTACTTCTTTTTGTATGTCTGTGATTTTTTTTTAATTTGTCTTTTCTAGTAATTCATTTTTCATTTTGTAAAAATATCAATTTGCAAATCCTGGGAGAGAAAAATACTTAGCTCTCACCATAGTTTGGGAAGCACTGCTCCAAGTCCCTTATTCCCTTATACTGCCTCCCAGAGAAGTGAAAACACGGAACCCTACCTCTTGCTTTAGTGCCTAAGGTATTTTCCAACAGCTTGGAAATTTGAATGCCAAATTTCAAATTTGGAAATTTGATGGAACAGCTTGGATATTTGTTGCTATTGGTTCTCTTCTAAATCCCCTGTGCCTAGAACAATGCCTGGTGTAGAGGAGGCACTCAGTATTTAATAAATGGCCGAGTGAATGAAAATAACGAATTAATGATGGCTTCCTTAATACAGGGATGTGTATATGCATGTTTCCCACCCACAGAATAAGATTCATGGTCTTGGGTCTAAGATTTTTTTAAATGCTTAAATTAATAATATGCACTGTTCTTATGCCTCTAATGCTATCAATAAGAAAGCAGGATTGGAATGTTCCTCATGGTCTTACCTTCTGAGATTCCTCTATTGCCATCAATTTTTCTTCAGCAAAATCAGGCAAAGCATGCTGATTCAAATTAAGGAAATCTCCTAAGAGAAGTTCCTCATTTCTCCTGAGTCAGATCTACTGACATTCTGGACATGGAGCTACACAAACAAATGGATGGAAGTAGATACCATCTATTGTTTTATATATCTCTAAGAGAGCACCAATTGTTCATTCCTTAGACAGTTCCCTAGTTTATCATTGATGTGGGAATATCATTTCATTTTATTGGTTTTTAGTGTCTCCATCTAAAACAGGGGCTGGGGAGGGGCTAATGCTTACGGTTTTTATCCCTTATCTATCAAACTGCTGAGTGGACATCTATCTGTGTGAACAAAGGCACAAGTCCCCCACTTATACCCTTGCTGGAAATGAGCATTAGATTTCAGAATCAGAATCTGCATTTGAACTATATCGCCTGGTGATTTGTATGCACATTAGAGCTTGTAAGGCATGCCTTCTACTGCTGCTAGGCAAAGTGTGGTCTATGGACTGGTAGCATCAGTATCACCTGGGAGCTTGGGAGAAATGCACATTCCTGAATCTTACTCCCCTCAGGGGTGAGGCCCAAGAAGCTGTGTATTAACCAGCCCTCCAGGTGATTTTGATGCACACTAACGTTAAGAAGTATTGCCTTGCACAACCCCACGGTGCCCAGCTGGCAGGAAATGGGGTCTAATGCTGTGGGCTCTTAGATTGTGATGAACAAGAGTAGTCACTTAAAAAACTACTGTATTTAGCTTTGTTATGTGCGGGGCCCAGGAATTGTAAAAGCAATATTTGCAGCAGCAGGAGAAGCTGCTCCCTAGTCTAGCACATTGCTGAATTTTGCAAAGTTCTTTCCAAATGCAGGATAAACTTACATTTTCTGGCTCATGTAGGGCACTGTGAGGCAGAGGCAGCTTTCCTAATACCCAGGCTCCAATTCCCATATCATGGGAGGAAAAAACATAAGCTGTGCAAGTAAAAATTTTAGGCAATCTTGAAACCTTTCGTTTTAAATGTTTAAATTTTCATTCTCCTCATTTGTCAGAATAACTTCTGAAAAGTGAAATGGTTCCAATCTGCCTGCTGTCACCACACTCTCATTTTTACTTCAGGCCAGCTGCACTTTCCACACTTTTACCTGTGACCTTAGAGCAGTGGTTCTTAACTCCGACCATCCATTTGACCCACCCAGGAGCTTTCTGAAAATACCAGTGTCCAGATCCCACCTTCACCTGGTCTGGGGTGGGGCCTGGGCATCAGTTTCTTTCGACCCCCAGATGATTCCAATGTGTAGCCAGAATTAGTGCCACTGTCCTGGATCTTTTACTCTGTAGACTCAGATATTGCCCTGAAAGGGGAAAGGGAGTCTATAAAAGTTAGAGTTGAAGCATTCTTTAATTCAGTCTCGCTTATGACAGACTGACAGACTGGGATACTTTGAACCCAGGTACACAAGTCTCAGAATCAGATACAAATGTATTTAAATCCCAGCTATTTCATTTGATAACTTTGTGGCTGTGACCAGATGGCTTAACCTGCCTGTACCTATTTTCTTATCTATAAAATGGAATAGTAAAATTCATATCATAGGAACACTCTAATGAGTAAATGGAATAATGATTGTAAAACTTACCCTCTTCTTCCTACCCCATGTCACAGAAGTTTGGATTTCAGCATTGATGTGTGTTACCTGCCTGCTCTTTAACACTCCCCTTGATGGGTTTCTAACCTCCACCCACTGTGCTCCACACCCTTTGCTGTCTGTCTAGATTTTCAACTTGCTGCTCCTTCTCATCGCTGACCTGCTGTTGACCCTACTTCCTATTCTTCGTACTCCAGCACCCACCTAGTAACTTGTTTCCGAACCCCCAATGCAACAGAAAGAGATGATGTTGTTTCACCTCCTTTTTCAGTTTCCTTCAGTTTATCTACTGATCATTTAGTAGCAACAGAAGCAGCATGCAGTGTTTATGACCACTAAAAATAGTAACTGGAAGCAAGTTATATAGAAGACAATATATTCACTTTGCTATATTTTCCATGAAGACTTTCTAGCAGGAGGCAGTGTCAAAGTTCAGGCAGTAGGTCCTGGGTGGTCTAAATTCTAGGTGTCAACAAGATTCAGAATGAAAGTTTTTAGTAGGCTGGGTGATTGCTGGAGCTCTAGTTAAGCCTTATTGAAAGTTGGTGGACACAGTGGCTTACTGTATAATGACTTGCTAGAGATAATTACACCTAAACCCAAACCTCTTATCTCCCCAGCTAAGCCAAGGTACTGCTACTAACTTCTTGCTGGTTTCCTAAGGTATGTGCCAGCAGCAATAGCATATTGTTTTCATCATATCAAATTATGTTAATACAAAGACTGTTGCATTTGAGCAGCTTTTGCATCACGGCCAGCTGATGATCCACTCTGTGGTACAGAATAGATTTAGCGTTTACTAGTGTAAATAGATTAGTCCTATTTAAGGTCTGCGGAAAGTCATCATGAAAATCATTACATTGAAAAGAGAGCTGATCAATTGATTTTTTTCCCCTGTAAGCTCTGAGAAGTGTTGCTAATGGTCTCCCTATGCTAAAATAAGTCTTAAAACCAGGATGGACTGGGGTTTAATTTGATTCTCCTGTGTTTATCTAGATTGAGAGAAACACTAATTTGCCACATTTAGTGGATTTGATTTTCTTTGAGATTTAATAATTTATTCACTAGCAGTTTTGCTTGGCATCTTCCTGACAAGTAGGGACAGCAAATAACCAACTACCTTTTCAGGCTTTATCCATAAAGATGGAGTAGAATATGGCTTTGCTGTTTTCTGGTTGCTTACATTGTCACTGTGGCTTTTAACATTCACCTGTTCACTTCCAACACAACTCAGCAAATTAAGTCTTTCATTACTAATGGGGATTTTAAAGATCTTACAACATTCATCTGTATTTTCAGAGTGTCTTATCAAGTTGTATTGCTTTTATATTGTTAATTCCATTACTGGTTTAAACATTTTACTTTCTTTGTTTCTTTATAACAATTATTGGAAGTAATTAATATGAGTTTCATCATGGCACTGTGGGAAAAGCATATAAATCCTGAATTTGCCTCCTTGTCAGCTCTGTGACCTTCAACAATCCACTTATCTTCCCTGAGCTTCAGTTCCCTCATCTATAAAATGAGAATGATACTTGCTCAAACTACCTCATAAGACTAAGGTGAGAAGTACAATGGGATCATGTATTCAGCAGGGCTTTATAAAGTGCTTTACATACTGAGATCTTATTTCATAATTACTTTTATTGGTCTACACAGCCACATGATCACTCCATTCAGAAATACTAATCCCATTAGTATTAAAAGAAATGGTGCTAAGAAAGCACCTTCAGAAATAGAAATGTTTTCTATTAAATGAAAATCTTCTGTTGGTCATTAGTCTTTGCCAACAGTTTCTTGCATACATCATTAGACAGCCAATATCAGAACCTGGCAATATTTTTTCCCAGTTTGTCATAAAAAAATTTTTAAATATATAAAAAAGCTTTAAAAATATACATGGTACATCCACATACTCACCACCCAAATTCTACAATTAACATTTTTCAGTGTTTGTTTTATAACGTTACCAACCTAGTAATTTTAATTCCTCTTCAGCCATCCATTTACCCCAGATATGAATTCCCAAACAATTAAGTACTTTATCATGATATTCTTCCTAGATTTTTAATAATTTACTTAGAAAATATGAATATATAGAGAAATGCATTAAGTGGGGGAGAAGTTCCTTTGTTAAAAGACTGTTCAATTTCTAAAAGTACTCATCAAAATGTTTCCTTAAATAGTGACATGAACAGAAAATTGACCATGCTTGGATTTAATCTATAAGCAGGGCCTTTATTGATATATTACTATAAGGGAACTTGTCCTCATAACCATTAATGAACAAGGCTGTGAAGTGAGCCAATGAGAGAAGATTTTTATATACAGGTAGAACAGGCACTGTATATGATTAATTTTGAATTTTTCAAATATCTTTAACTTATAGTCTCACCTTTGTATGAAAAAAAAAAATAGCATCTTGGTTGGCTGGCTAGTTTATTAGAAAAAATCCTGGTTAATGTTTAAACAGACTTCTATAGGTAGCTTTCTACAAAGCCAGGAGAGAAATAATATGTATGTATATATAGGTGTACATTTAAACTGACTTCTTATATAGTATAGCCAGCTAGGCCTTTGAGAAAGTCCAGAGGGACTAGAAAATGGAGAAACCTTTTTTTCGCCTTTTGTCTGCAGAATATTATCTGCAACCAGCTCTACACATTTTGTAAGAATCATTAATAATCTCAAAATTTTTGTTTCTTTGAGATCAGTCCTAATTCCATATGTTTTCTTCAACAATCCATCATCTCTCATACTGTTTTTGAAATAGATTTTAATTCAGAATGCAACTTTTCAAGAATTCATCTATTACATCTGGGTTATGAGGTCAGTTTAAAAAGAACAAGCTAAAAGGCTTTACCCACATTGGTAAAGAGTCACAAGGGACTGCTGAATGAGAAAGTAATTACAGTTTTGACACTTGTTTACCAGCTTTATCTGGTGCTAAGAAACATGCCTGACCACTAGGCTGTTTCAAAATGGCATCAAAATAGGAATAAGCCCTGGGTTTTAAACTAGGGCTCTGATTTACTTTCTATCATGAGTAAAAGTAGGCCTCCTGATGGCCGTCTTGTCACCTAGACTGAAACAGGGCTCTTTTGGGGTTTTTTGATACGTTGATTGGCTGCTGTCTGTTTTGATCTTGCCTTAGCACACTCCTTGGTGGATAAGCAGGAGAGACGGTAATGACTTATGACGGATCTGCTGACAGGGACCAACCTACATTAACACTTTGTCACTCAGATCTTTAGAGAGTTGCCTTTGCTTGAAATATATTTGACTTTATTTGCTAACAAAGGCATCTTCAGATTTTTTTTTTTCTTCCTTAAATATTATAGAAGAGGAAGAGCATCCCATCCAAAGATACTAGGAAGAGAGAAAAGGCTGGCTTGACAGCCCAAGCAAATGATAGTTATTCTTTGGAACAGCAGAATTGCTGATCTGGCAAGATTAGTGGTAGGAGCCACATGAGTGTAGACAGAGAACTACCGTTCTTTGGGAATTTTTGAGGATCTTATCCTAAGTAATTTTCACGCTGTCTGAATGTTGCAGCTCTGCCTTAGAGATGTTCTAGTGAGAAAATGAGAGAGAAACAAGACACTCTCGGTTTGAATGTTAAATGGCCCTTTAGGATTAACTGTTCAAATGAAGCAGCTGTTTTTCTTCATGTTTTTCAAGAATCCTGTCCTACTCAAAAACTTGGGTGTACTTAATCTTAGCATAGATACTCTAAAATAGGCTGGTAAGAATCTGGTAAATACACTATAAAAAGAGTGACATGACACAGTTGAGTAATTTCTACTGTTGAAATTCTAATAAAACTAAGGGATCAAATCTTATTTATTATATACCTGTTTTATGCAATGGCTGAACAAGATGATTTGGAGATACAGAAGAAAATTAAAACATGGCTTCTACCTCTCAGGGAAACAGAATTCCTCACACCTATGAGTCAAAGAACAGTAGAAGACAATTAGTAATTGAGCACTGAATGTGATAGATCAGAAGATTGCACTAGAGGATTCAGGAGAGACTTGAATCAAGAGTTGGGTCCTGAACATGGCGTTGTAGGTTGTATAGAAAATGGAGATGGAACCCAAACAAGAGGTAAAGCATAAGCAAAAACACAAAAGGTGAAGGTGACTGTGATGTGTTTATAAAACAGTGAGATTATTCTAGATGAGGGTTTTGTGTAAAGCAGGGCTTGGGATGGAGGAGGGGGGCAGTGACTCTATTATGAAGGTCTCAAACTTGAAGCAGAACAGTTTAGATTTGAAGTGGGAAGAAATACATTGTCATGGAAGATTTTAGAGAAGAGATGCACTCAAATAGATGTGCTTTTATAGAAGAGTGGGTTTTGGCAGTTCACAGCAAAATTAGATGGCAGAGAGCCTGGAATAAGATAGGCCAGCTAAGGCAGAGATCCAGTAACCCAACTATGAAGGAAGACAGAATGTTCTCTATGAGTGTTTCTTTCCAGACAGAAGCTTTGGGTAATGACCTCATAGCTCCCTGAGGTTTGGTAAGCCCCAACATTTTGCTCAGCTCAGCACTTGAAATCATTTTTTTAATTGATTGTCACATTTGATCAGACAAACCAGACAGGCTGACTTTTTGGGGTAAATATTGTACTCAGAAATTTCCATCAAGTTTTTCTCCCTGAGCCCTTCCAGGCCATGACTGAATAGAGTTCTTCATCACCTCTATGTCCATAACAGCAGCCATTTGACTGCAGAATGTTCATATTTGTTTAAAGATTAAGCTGTGCATTTCTCATTTATTACCTTTTTAGATACACAGAAACTCTTTCAGTTGAAAGTCCTGCTTTGGGGAAAAGGCAACACACAGCTAACTCATTAACAGATTATCTATGTCATTATGTCCTTTTTGAACTGTACATATTATAAATAAAGTCTTTTGCAGAGGAAAAAAATCAGTCTAGGCTTCTAGTTTCCCTTTTTTTTGTTTGCTCATTTTTATCTGCTTTCTTTTCCTCCATAGTTACTGCTATTCCCATGATGGATGGTCATATCTGTGGAGTGCAGAATACCCAGAGTATTCACTTGCAAATAGCTAAAAAGTCAAATTCAGATAACTTCACTTAAATGAGAGCCATTCTATACCTCTCCTCATTGGGCACACTCTACTTCTTTGCCCCATTTCAACTGCAGGAGCTTAATTGCTTCTTCCTTTTTATTCCACAAAGCCTTTCTGAATTTGTTGTCCCCTTGGTCATTCCAAGGTCAAGGCTGCCTATCAGGCACTTGCAGAAGTGATCTGGTGACCTTGCTTACAGAGTTGCTCATGGCTTCAAGACTTTATCAGCCTGTTAAGGCAGAGAGAGGACTGGACTGTCAGTTAATTTCTTGCCTCTCAAACCAGAGGTAGTCTTTTCTTCCATCCTTTCAGAGTTTTGCTTCAGAGCCAGAAATTTCTGACACATAGTAGGCACTCGTTTGTTGAATTAATAAAATGGAAAGTATAAAGTTATGTTGTAGGTAGCCTCTGGCTTGCACCATTAAGGATAGGGTATATGAAAGTGAACATATATTGTTTGCCAAGGAAAGTAGCATTAAATATTTGGATATTTTTAAAATAAATGTTTTATTTCAGAACAGTTTTAGATTTACAGAAAAAATGTGAAAAAAAAACATTAAGTTCCTATAAACCCCATATTCAGTTTCCCCTATTATGAACATCTTACATTAGTATGGTACATTTGATCTTTTTCTCATGATTAAACTAGGATTATGGGTTCTGGGGAGGAAGATCATAGAGGTAAAGTGCCATTCTTATCATATCATATCAAGGGTACATACTGTCAGTATGACTTATCATTGTTGATGTGAACCTTTATCACTTGACTGAGATAGTGTTAGGTTTCTCCACTGTAAAGTTACTCCCCCACTCTCCCACTTTCGATACTGTACTCTTTGGAATAAAGTCAGTATGCCCAGCCTGCACATTTAAGAAGCTGGGAGTTAGGATTTACCTCCTTGAGGATGAAATATCTACATACATTATTGGAATTCTTCTGTTCCCCCTCATTTATTAATTTACTAATTTTTAAATTAGTATGGGCTCACAATATTTATTTTATACTTTCTGTTATAATACAATATTACTTTATTGTTCAAATTGTTTCAGCTTTAGCCACTGGAAGCTCTTTCATTTAGCTCCTGTGTCTCCTGTGTCCTCATCATTGTGATTTTTTTTTAGCACTTCCTTACCTTTTGATGCTACAAGATACTCCAGGCTTGTCTTGCATAATTCTTTCCCCAGTCCTAGAATCAACCACTTCTCCAAGGAGCCCTGGTTCCTTTTATTGGAGAATGGTATTAGAAACCCATATTGGGACACTTGATATGCTCATTTCTACCGGGGTGTCATTATTTGTAGGCCCTCTCAGTTGACAGAGCAAGGAAATATATGTTTATATACTAACTTTTGTGTATATTCACTTACAATATGAATTGTAACCATCAGTAACTATTTTAAGCTAAAAATGAGTTCATATTGATGTCTCCAGCTCTAATCCATTACCACAAGGATCATTCTAGCCTTCTCCCCGTGCTTAACTGTAACCTCTGTCTCCAACAGTGAAAAGTCTGGTTCCCACCAAATACCAGCCATTTAGTTAATGTAATGAAGTATACATGTATTATAGTGCTACCAGAATTGTTAATCCATGCCCTCCTGGGAAACAACTTTATCAGCTAGCGTGCAGTGCTTATATATAGTTTCTTTTGCCTTTTCCAGAATTACTTGAGTTAGTACCTTTTCTCCCACCCATTTGGGCAGTTATTTCATGCATTTGTACTACACTTAGATTGTTTTAACACATTTTGTATTCAATCCTAGGGATCCCAACCTCTTAAATGATTATTTTTTAAATTGCATTCATTAAGGTTTACCCTTCCTGCTTCAAAGTTCTATGGGCTTTGACAAATGAATAGTGACATATATCCACCAGTTCTACCACCCTGAAAAATGTGCTGTACTTCACCTATTCAATTGCCTTCCCTAAGCCTGTGTAAATCACTTATCTTTTCACCATCTCTATAGTTTTGCCTTTTCCAGAATGTCATATAATTGGAATAATACAGTATGTAGCCTTTTCAGACCTTGTTCACTTGCTATTTGCATTTAAGATTTATTCTTGTCTTTTTGTGGCTTGATAGCTAATTTCTTTTTATTGCTGAATAATATTCTATTGTATGGATAAACCAGTTTGTTTATCCACTCATTTATTGAAGGACATCTTGGTTGTTTTCTCTTTTAAGTAATTATGAACAAAACTGCTATGTGCACATTCATGTGTACATTTTTGTGTGGATATAAATTTTCACATCAGTTAGGTATTGTTTTTAGCAGTGTGTAGAAGTTGTGGGGATGAGTGGAGTAGTGGCAGTCAGGGGGCAGACATAAATTAATAAGTCCATCAAGGTGGTTAGTGCTTTAATGAAAGTATGAACATGAATGAACTATTGAGTCTACACTAAGAAAAAGGGAAAAGTAGAAATACTTAAATTACTCTTAGGTTGTATTGAAGAAGAAGGAGAACAACAACAACAATACTTAGCATTCTATTTCTGAAGACATTCTGCTGTAACTATGGTAAATGCCAGGAGTCAGATGATGCAAAAAGCTTCTGTCTGAAAAAATAATAGTCGTACAAATTCACCTGCAGCAGACTCATGCAGAACTTAATGATTTTTCTTCTTACAGCATAAATAATAAGGGAGAAAAGTCATGTGAAAGTGAACAAACAGCTCTTGCTCATGAGAAAACAAAAACAAAACAGGCAAAGGGACTTTTAGATTTCTGGAAACCTGGAAATAATAGGACAGAATAGCTTATATGATTCTTTTCCCGAGTTATTTAGGGCTAGCAACAAGTAAATTTATTCTGGTGTTTGGGATTCCTCCCCCAGGGCTTTCTTATAAAGGGGGCTGAAATCCAAAAAGAGCTAGCCAAATGGGAAATGAAATCCTGCTTTGTTAAAGAGCTAAGCTTGCACTCTTTCTAGAGGAGCTGTTTTATTAAGCTTCCTAGAAGAAATGGCTTTGGCCTCTTAAAGGCCTCTTGCTTCCTTGCTTGCACACCCTTGGATGTTAGATGCCTGTATCAACTGGGCTAGTTGGAGCCTGACTCCAGTCAAAGGTGAAAAAGGTGAAATAAAAGAAAAGAGAAATGTGTTTATTCCCTGAGAGATGAAAAGCACAAGAATTTGTACCATGCACACCCTCCTTGAGTGTACAGCAACCCTGCATATTAGTAAAATGTAAAACAAGCTCAGAGGCTTGATTAGATTAACAAGACCTCATTTGGAGCAGAATTAATAGAGTGGAGGGAGTATAACAGAGGGACCAAAGTATAAGTGCAGAAATAACTATCTCTAACCAGAAAAATCACAGGAAATTTGTAACCACCAAGTGATCAGAAGCTTTTTGATGTGTAAGACATAAATAAGAGAAAATTAAAGATTTGTTTTTAAGTGAAAAACAAAAACAGATAAGTTATTTATATTGTTACAGTTTAGTTGATGAATGCTTTTAATTAGTAATTAAATTTAAGTGTAATTTAAAAAATCTTGCCGCAGCTCATATATTCATCTAAATTGCATTAATTGAATATTTATGTGATTAGTTATAAATTTATAATATCTGCTTTTTTATGGAGTAGTTTTATAGAAATAAGTATAAGGGACTAGAGTAAAAGCTATTTTTGCTCTTTCTTAACTGATTATATCTAGGGAAAACCAATCCATTTGGCTCATGACACTATTGACTAAATTCACCTCTTGAGTGCTAACCAGATTTCAGATCTTGTGCCTGGGTAGAAATAATCATTTGCTTTAGAACTAGCTTACTGAATGCAAATAGTTCAAGTGATGGCAAACATTTTAGGCTCATCTTAATTTGACTTCCTTATCGTTTTCAGATCCTGAACATATATAGACACTGGCTGGTTTCCTTAGATGACTGAAATATTCCACAGCAGGCAGGGAATGTTGTAACCAAACTCATACCTGGGAAAAATATTCCTTGTAAATCATAACTATGTTTAATAAAAAGCCAGGTTGTGTATGAAAAGCCTATAGTATGAATGTTCCCCAGCTAACATTGGTACTGTCAAAGAAAGACTAGAACTTCAAAAGAATTTTAGAGCTAGAAGGTACATTAGAAATGAATCCAACTCCTTCCTTGAAGAGTCAAGCTCAACACATTTAGTGACTTGCCTAAGGTGACCCATCTGTTAAATGGCAGACCCAGTTGTGGGATTCAGGCCTGTCTCCTTTTGTCCTAGTTCTCTTTCCTTTTACCTGTGGTTTTATGTAAAACTTGCAACCTTTCATGTACTGAGTATTTATTTGTATTGGATTTTAGCAACACCAGCACTAGTACTGTAAGAAAAATATATTGTTCTGCTGAACTTACAGAAAAGTCATGTCTTGAGCCACCTCTTATTTAAGGTGACTTCTCTCCTTTTGCTCCTTTCTCTAAAGGCAGAGCACGTTTCACTCCAAAACCAAATAACAAGCAACTCTTTCCTAATTTATGGTTTTCAAAATTTGAGAGTGTTTTTTCTTTTTCTCTCACTGTCCAGAATGCTGTCTGAAAAGTCACAATGATTTAAATAATTGATGGCTACTTTACGAAATTGTCAGCCTGGATCCATCCTCTGCCTCCCCCATCTGCAAGTCCATGAACAGCTAATCCTTTTGTGTTGTATGCTTTTTTCCACTGGTTTCATTTACATAATTATATTATTCACCCTGGAATATAATTGCCATTATACTATGGGGGAAGGGGGTGGAGTAGGGTGGGAACTGCCTGCTGTTGGCATCTGCAGGTTGTGAAATGTCTGTTAAGCTCTAGCCACTAATTTCTTTGCCATCCCACCTTTTAAAGATTTAATTATACCTGTGTAAAGGCATAATTTCAAATGTGACTTCTGATTCTTTTGGAAGATAAAAGAGAGATTAATCCATTGTTAAATATGAAAATGCATAGTTGGTACAATGGAAAAATCTTTGGACTGAAATTCAGGGATCTGTATTTAGTTGGACAAACAATTACTGAATGCCTACTGTGTGCCAGAAACTGTACTAAGCACTAGGAATTGCAAAGATTTAAAAGAAAAAAACCTCTGTCCTCGAGGAGTGTACATTCTGTGATGTGACTTCGGGCAGTGTGCTTAACCTCCCTAGGCCTCAATCTATCACCTCTCAACAGGATATTGGGCTTCTTCAGAAGTTCCTCCTAGCTATAACTTCCAACGATGCTCTGAAAAGAGACCATAAAATAGTAGCTGCATTCCTTCTTAGATTTAATTGTAAGAATGGATGTGTGGGGCAAAAGGTATACATTTTCTGTGACAGAAATCAGTTTGTCATCTCTGAAATCAAAGATAGCCCAGTGTGAAAGCTCTTAAAGGATTCCTTTTTCTTGAATATGCTCTGTTAGCTAAGTCCAGCATGTGTAAAGCAGAGAGTTTGGGAGCAAAAGGTAACAATCTCTGAGCAATTGAAAGTTGTTAGCAAAGGAACAATAACTTTTCCTCTCAAATTATTGCCTGACATCTTTTGAACCTGTTTTTCAAGAAAGGATGCTGATTCTAACATGCGGTTTCTGCAGTTCTAATTCCACTCCCCATTGGTTAGAAGGGAAGATTACAAAATGGTCTTTGTGCTTTCTCTATATGCTGTTATCTTTTGTCTTTGGAGGTGTCTAATTTGGATGTGTGGAAAGGTACCGTCTCAAAAACTAGAAAATTTAAAGATATTAAATATAAACACAATGATAGATCAGGCTTTGTAACTTCAAGAAATGGTATTCATCTCTGTCATATCCTTACAGGGTTGGATAAAGTAAACCCATAATGACAACGTATAGCCTGTTACAAATAGAACAGAATAACTCATGAGAAAATAGAGATTTACAGTTGACTTTATAACGTGTTTGTTTGCAGGGAGCAAATCATAACCCATTTGCCTTATTGGAAAAACAATTTTCCTGTTACACAAGGGAAAGTGGAATGTTTAAAAAGGAAATGAATATGACAACCAAATGGACTTGGTTGAAATCAGCAACATTTGTTTCTTATTTACTTGTCTTTGGACTAGGGAGAGTGATATGGTGCCTAGACCTGCTTTCAACAGTAATGATTCTTTTATGAATAAACCAGCCACCTTGGCACATACCATATACTCTCTTGTGGTATAAATTGATGTTAGAAGTCTCTGCCCTTCATATATAATATCAATGCTTTACATAATTTACAATCTACCTCATTTTTTCTCTTCTTGTTCCTTTTTTATAAAAATCTCTTTAAGCAGTCCTCTCCTCTATTATCTAGTAATAAGCTCTTGTCTAGAAATAAACTACTGAAGGTCTAGGAATAATACGCCTCCCTTTTTTTTTTCTTTTTTTCTCAATTCTGTTGATCTTTAGGATTATGTTCTTTAGACCAGTGCTTCTAAAATTTTAATATTCATGTTAATCACCTAGGAGATCTTCTTAAAATGCAGGTTCTGATTCAGTCAGTCTGGTTGAGGCCAGAGAGTTTACATTTTAACAAGCAGCCAAGTGATGCTAATGCTGTTGGCCCATCAGCCATACATTGGAGTAGCAAGGCTTTAGTCTACAGGTCAACAAACTTTTTCTGGAAAGGGCTAGATAGTAAATATTTTCGACTATGTGGGCCATATGGTCTCTGTTACAACATTTCCATCGTAGCATAAAAACAACCATAGACAATATGTAAATAAATGAGTATGGCTGTGTGCCAATAAAACTTTATTTACAAAAACATGTGGTGGCTGGATTTGGCTCTTCAGCTGTAGTTTGCCAACCTCTACTTTAGACAATGTATTTAAAATGACAAGTTTGTTTGTTTGTTTTAACTTTAAGGTTTTCAACCAAATGTTTACATAGGATTGTTTTTACAATGTTAGGCACATATATAGATTGGGTAGAGATTAATTTATGTTCTACATAGATATTATGCAAGAAAAATTTTAGTTAAATAACAAGACATCTTTTCCCTCTAAAGAATTAAAAATAAGGTGAGAGGGGGCGGATGTGGCTCAAATGGTTGGGCGTCCGTCTGCCATATGGAGGGACCTAGGTTCGATCCCCGGGACCTCCCGGTAAAATAAAAACATATATACAGAAGGCGCATGGGCTGCCAGGCTCTGTGTACCGGTGAGCCGCCAGGCCCCGGGAGCCAGGCAGCAAGATGATGATGTAACAGGAGAGAGGCACACGGGAGAGACAAGACAAGATGCTCCGAAAACCAGGAACCGAGGTAGCACTGGTGGCAGAACACCTCTCTCCTACATCGGAAGTCTCCAGGATCGAATCCTGGTGAAGACTGGAGGAGGAGGATGAGAAGAGATGGCAGGAAACAGACACAGAGAATTGCCCAGCAAATGGACACAAAACGGCAAAAACGGGGAAGGGGGGCTTTAAAAAGTAAATAAATAAATGTTTAAAATAAATAAATAAATAAGGTGAGAGGCATAATGTGTTAGCCCTGTTGTGGCATAACAGTAACAAATTTTTTAAAATGACTTCCTCTTTGGCAAGCAGTGGTTTACAGTTACATATTGTTATATGCTTGCCTCTCTCTGAACTCTGACTCTTACCTGTGTTTGTGCATTTCTTTCATCACATCCCTTGACATATCATTTGGCACTGATCCATATTTGGGTAATGAGATAGTTTGTTGTGCCTGTGATGAAGAAAATGATTTAAAATGTTTTTTAATAAGTTAACAAGAGCAAGTGTTGAAATTACTGTAATGAGATAATGACAGTGCAGCATATTGCTTTAAAGATTGTGCTCTGGTGAAGAACGCATGCTCTTAATAAATTCATTTTTACTTTATTTTCCTTTGCAAGGCTGTTTAGCATGTGTCTATTTGTCTACTGGTAATAGGAAAATGGAAAGATGAGTTGGTAGACAACAAAGAATGAAGGCCAAAGCTTGTAATCATTCAAGAGTGCTATTTAGCTTTAAGGTATCAGCCACAGAGGACTTGTGCCAATACCCAAATCTTACAGTGGCAGGTGCTTTATGGGAAGATTAAAGTCCAAATCTATGAACCTCAGGTCAATGTACTAGGCTCACCTTTTTATCCTGTCCTGTTCATGTAGATCACATTTACTTTATTTCTTTGTGTTTCAAAAGTCTTACTTGAAAGTTGTCTAACTATCCTTGTACTTATTTAGCCAGCATGCATCGTGTGTATACTCAATATACAGCAGTGGCACTATTGGGATGAAGATCTGCGTCCTGCCTTCAAGTTTATTGTTTAGTAGACAGGGGAAGACATATTCAGAAATCAGCCATGGCATAAATACACACATGACGTAGGGAAGGGAGTGGTCAATTCTACCTTGAAGATCATTAAAGAAAGATTTCATAAAGGAGATGATACTTAAGCTGAATCTAGAAAGATGGAAAATGTTCCAGGTAAAGCAAAAAGCATTAGCAAAGGTATGGAGGCATGAAATAGCATAGCACATTTAGGGGAATGGAGAAATTGTCTTATATACCTATAATGAGATCCTATACAGCAATGAAAATGAATACACAGCAGTGTAGGTGAAACTAACAATGTGGAAACAAAGAAGTAAGACACAAAAGAATATATAAAGTATGACTCCATTCCTAACAGGCATAACTAAACTATATAGTTAAAGGAGATATCTCTAAACGGGAAAATCACAAAGAATAGCCAAAAAAGGATTATTAGAAAGATTACTTCAGGTGGAGAAAAGAGAAGGTTTGATTTATAGAGGAGGAGAACTTGGGATACTGCAAATTTTCTTTCTTTACCAGGTTTGTGGTTCCAGTGGTTGTTTGCTTTATGATTATTCATTAAAATGTATATCCACAGTATGAACTTTTCCTATCGTGTATATGTCACAGTTAAAGAGAGTTTTTAAAAAAATGGCCTGGATAAGGCAGTAAGAGATAGAAGAATGGGTATGAAAGACACCCGGAAGTAGAATCCCATGGCCACTGATTTAGTGGTCAGAGTCTCCTATGCTCAGGTTTTAAAAAATGTGTTGACTATAAAGATAGCATTTGCTAAGATAGTGAATATAATACCCTATCTTATTTTGCCTATAATGGTGGGCAAGGCCTTTTCTGCTGCAGCTTTTCTCTCCTTTTAGGTCCATTCTTATTCTACCCAAAGGTTATTTTTCATACCTACTTCTTTAGATAGGTATAAATCACCTCTACTTCCACCACAATCCTGCCAAGGAAACTGTTCAATTGCTCATCTTTACCACATCATTAAATCCAAAGATGATCTTGACCTATGTATATTATTTTCTGCATTTTTACCCAACCAATTTAACTTCTCTGATTCTTTATTACCACTACACATTCCATTCTTGACTGTTTCACATATGCAGTCCTTACTTCTCACTTTTCTTCTCCATGTCCTTGGTCATACCTCCCTGCCATGCTTTTGTTGGTGGAATAATGTTATAATATGCTTTTCATCATATCTGATTCAATTTTAATAAACAAACTTGAAATCCCCTT
Organism: Cabassous unicinctus; assembly: GCA_029593785.1. Classification (NCBI taxonomy): domain Eukaryota; kingdom Metazoa; phylum Chordata; class Mammalia; order Cingulata; family Chlamyphoridae; genus Cabassous; species Cabassous unicinctus. The sequence continues at coordinate 16,561 of JAQZBX010000548.1, read as the reverse complement.
TGGGAGCCCATTCTTGACTGAAAAGGAGGTCATTTTAGACTCTATCTGAAATAGTACCTGAAAATATCTGTGTCTACATTAAAACCATGCCAGATTTTCTACTTCAATTGTAATAGAATTTTGTTCTATCAAATATGGCTTTTTTTTTTTTTTTCATAAAATGGCCTTTATCAACTCAAGCCTGATAATCCAAACTTATATCCTGATGTTGAAATTTGTATCCTGGGAACTTTGGTTTTTTTGCTTGTGTGTTTTCTCTATATATGAAATAGAGTGAGAAAACTATTATCTGCTTAGAAAGATGATATGGAGGGCCTACTCTGACTAGGTAGGCATATGCTTTATGTTATTTTTCTTGCGCAAGAGCTCCACATTCTGTTGCCTAGTCCATCTTATGACAGATGGCCCACTGGGAACATTATATTCAGTCAAAATGTACTCAGTACCCAGCATGGACCAACTAGCTAATAGACAGCCAGATTAGGAATTTAGCCTCTGCCCATTGAACCGACTGAAAATATGGCTGGGTTAGACTCATTCCAAACTGTCCAGTGTCCAGTTCTGTAAAGAGAATCAAAAATTCTTTCATGTGACTTGCAGGTCTTACTCCCTGAGAGAAGTCGTTCACTTACGTTGACTTTCTAGCATATAACTCCTGCCTCTCAACCAGTGAATCACATCTCTCTTTATAACAGTTTGGAGTTAGATTTAAACAAAACTCCACAGTTCAGGTTGTATGCAGTCAGTTAAAAGAAGCTTTGCTTACTTTTAACAGATTAAAGGGTTAGTTTATAATCATGTCATGAAGACAAGTCACAATCATCTGGTTATTTGCTGCAGTGGCATCACAGTGCTGATAGTACACTCTTCTTTTTTGGAGGGAAGTGAAGTGTCTCTGGTTGACTAGCTAAACTTGTCAGTCTTAAAGGATTTAAAAGAACATAAAAGGCAGGCATTTGTTCAGTAAACCAACAGGCTTGGCAATGAATTCTATTATAACTACCCTCTACTCTTCACCTTCCTCCCTCTTCAGGCCCCCTCCTTCCAAAAAAATACACACTGGGGAAAAGTTTAATTTATAGTGACAAAAAGTAAAACATCACTTGTAGTTTGTATCCGTGAAGTTTGTCTTTAGTCAAGCAAGGAAATAGGGGATAACGTGAAAGGAATTTTGAGAAAAGACAATGCAAGAAGCAAACTGAGACTAGAATTTTATAAAATCCATTTCTACCCTCTCAGCTGCTTGCTTCATTACTTAGGCTTTCATTTAATCTTTTAAGTATTCAGTTTTAGTTTTCTGTTCTGTTCTTTTCCTTCCATTTCTTGTAACCCTCAAAAATGTGTTCGGTAATCACTGGCCAATCTGAAGTTAGTTAAGTACCTTGTAACCAGAGCCCTTTACCACCCTTGGCCGAATTATGGTTGACATATACACGACATGTGTCCCCATGGTGATACTCTGGGCCTAGAGAGTCCCCTTCCAGTATCCAATAAATACAGATTGCTGCATCACACAGTGAACTGAAAGAGTCCATTCATTTGATCCTGGCAATTTAGGACCGCTCGACAGAGGCATGGTGACACTGTACCCTGATTGGCAAACTTTTTCTTTAGAGGGCCAAAAAATAAATATTTTAGGCTTCATGGGCCATGAAGTCTCTATTGCAACTACTCAGCTCTGCCTTTGTAGCAGGAAAGTAGTCATAGATAATATGCAAAGGAACGGACCTGCCTGTCTGCCAGTAAAACTACTCACAAAAGTAGGTGGCAGCCTGGATTTGGCCTGCAGGCCTTAGTTTGCTAACCCCTAGTATAGTGGCAAGATTGTTGCCTTTTGAGCCAGTGTTTCAGACCCAGATCATCATAATGCCATCTTAAATGGGTTTCATCACTCTCATATTTATTTGTAAAGTTTGTGGTGAAAGTACCTGTCAAGCCTCCCTTAGAAAGTTAAAGGGGATAATTTGGATGGATAAGATTTATTCACCATGAAGGATTATGTAAACATAGCCTTTTTTCCTAATAAGTGCTTAATCAGCAAGGGCAATTTTTCAGAGGAATAGGGGGTTAGGATTCATTTCTGATTCCCTACAACTATACCAGAGTATTTTGGAATTTATGGGGTTTGTGGCAGAACCTACTACAGGCCCTCAGAGAGCCCCACACGGGGAGGAAGATACACCTGGAATGTTTAGCCTGTGATTCTAATTAGCATGTGATTCTAATTTGAAACCCTAACTAAGTATCTCCTAGCAAAGGGAAGAAATAGGAAATAGTCCTTTTTGCCTGAATGCTTCAGAAAGAACACATAGGAAAAAGGAGAGGATGTCCTTATGGTCGATGCTACCCTCTAAATCAACCCTGGCAATCAACCCTGGTACTATGGCAGGTCTCCCATCTAAGTGTTCCCATGTGAACTTGCCAGGAAGGATTTGATATATTCAAGGGACATGATATGGAAACTTTCCCAGATTCCCTATCTTTAACGTAAGGGACAACCGTGGACGATAACGGTTTATTCTTTATAACACAAACCTTCTTATTGGTCTGATCGCTGTTCCCAAAAGCATACTTGGTATTTTCTTGACTCTTTGCTTTTCCGCATACTATTCCCCCCTGTCTGCAATGTCCTTCATACTCTCCTTTAACTATCAGATCTTATCCATAAACATAGCTATCTCACCTCTTCTATGGAATATGAATTCTAATAGTACGCTATCTGGGCCCTCATTTAAAACTTACAGTTTACTCTTTTTGATTCTTTATCTTTTCACAGACTACTTTCTCATGAGATTGTACATTCTTTGAGATCAGGGGCTATTTCTGATTCAATTATGCATCCCTCTCAGAGCCTAATACAATATTTTGCATTTGGTAGGTGTTCAATACATGTTTATTGAGTAAAAATATGTTTATGAAAAAGTAAACATTTGATATAGGTGAGCCTTTTGGAAGTCAAGAATACCAGGATACAAAACCTTTCTATGGCAGCTTTTATTTTTTAGTGGATATCTCATCTCTTTTAACCTGAAGGCTTGGAACCTGAAAAGAGTTCCCGTTCAATGGTGTGCTGGTAAATGTTTAACAACTAGCTCTCTGGAAAGAAAAGGGAGAAGATCAATAATTCAAGCCCTGATTTGTAGTGTTTGCAGTTTCCATGGTGCAGATACTCCTACCATGGCTGATTTTAAGCAACCAACCTGATGCTGGAGGTGGTGTTTGGAAGTGCACAGTAGCATTCCATTGCATAGAATTCCCACCATACAGATACAATTAACATAAATAGCCACAAGAGCATTATGTAAAATAATTGGGAAATGATGAGTTTTGAGTATATATTACCATTGTTTTTAATAAAATTTATTTAATTGTACATTTATATAATATGGTTTTTAACGATGACCATGTTTAACAACTAGCTTACAAAAATCCTGAAAATTTAACCACACACTCTCATGAGCCTATAAAGCCAGCTCCAGCCCATCACTGTTCCTGTCATACTTTATTTTAATAGCCCATTTAATTGTCTGCCTTCTTCCCTAAATAATAAGCGTCCTGAAAACAGTTAGTGTCTTGTTTTGCTCACCATTGTATCACTAATGCCCAGCACACAGTAGGTACAAAGTATTTGTTGACCGAATCATTCCAGTCTTTTGCATTTTCACCAGATTAATGCACTCTGAAACAAAAAGTAATAGTTTCTTTTCCTATAGATCAGATTTTGTTTTTTGCTTCAAAAAATATACTATGAATCTATGAATCTAGCAACCAAGTGTATGTGAGTTATTCATGGGCATAGTGTTTAAAGAAACAACTCTTAATATAAATATGTTCAGAACTATATTTGAATAGAATGCAGTTTCTTTGATCTGCTTGTGTTCTTCTGAATCAACAAAACACTGCCAATTCCTGTGACATATAGATTACCTGTCCTTATAAAATTGCAGAAAATTTTTAAAATTTTCTCTAAATGTTGCATAACTTCCACATTTTCAGCCAAAAGCCTTGGTACAGATCAGAATGTAGAAATTCTAGAATCTTTACACTTTGCAATATTCTAAGGAGAAAAGAATACTGTTCCCATAGTGTAGGCTAACTTTTCCCAAAATGTGCTCCACAGAGTACAGTTCTGTGGGATGTTAATAGGTACTGTGTGAGAACTAGTTCCAGGGTAAAAATAGGGTTGGAAAAAGGTTTGTTTATTCCTCTTTACTATGGCACATCATAGAAGGGAATTCAGTATATACTATTTGCCAAAAGAATTTTTTTTTTTTTTTTTTTTTCCATAAGAATACCGTAAGGACCTAATGTTCCAAGGAACACTCTTTGGGAAATATTATACTCATATACAAATAGATATAAAATCATGTACTGTTTAGAATTCAGAGTCCTTCATTGAAGGTCATCTAGATTACCATCTACCCCATATCAGAATCTATTTTACAACACCTCTGACAGATGCCTGAATACAAACATTAATGTAACATTTACCACTCCAAAAGGCAGTCCACTCCGTTGCTGGTCTCCTTTCCTTTTCTAAAGAAAGTTCTTCCTTAAAATTGAACCAAAAGACTGTTTCTCTGTAAATGACCCATTACTTCTAGTTTTGCCATTTGGAATATTAGCAAAACAAGTTTGCTTCCTTTTCTACAAGATAACTATTTGGTTCCTTTTAGCCTTCTTCATATTGAGTGTTCCTTGTTTAGTCAATCCTTCCTCATATGAGGAGGTTTCTAGAATTCTCACCCTCCTGGTTACTATACCCTGGAGTATAATGAGAATTAAAATGAGACACCTAGAATTAAACACAGTCTTCTTTGGTCTGACGAACTCATATGTTCAATTTTTCATTCAGCAAACACTTTTTGGAGCCCCTATTCTATTTTGAGCACTATTCTAGACACAGTGGATACAGCAGGCAGTAAGACAGGCAAGGCCTCAGTTTCATCGAGCTTACAGTCTGGAAGTGGGTAGAGCAGATAGAACAGAGAAGAAATAAATAAGCAAGATGATCTCAGAAAGTCAAAAATGTTTTGAAGAAAATAAAACAGGATAATATGATAGAAAGTGTTTCAGGGTGGGAGGTGGCTTATTTTAGATCGATGGTCAGGGATAGCCTCTCCAAAGATGAAATTAGAGCGTTCCTGAATGATAGAAAGAAACCAAGGAATGAAGATCTGTGCACAGTGGCCAGGCAGAGGAAGTAGAAGACAGAGAGAGCCTCCAAAGGGGAGTTTAGTGAGAGGGGAGAGTAACATGAGAGACATCTAGGAGGAAAACAGCAGCCAGCTTATGTAAGATTTTGTAGTCATGGTAATAAGTGTGGATTTTAAGCATAGTGGATGGCCATTGGGGGATTTTAAGCAGGAAAATGACATGACCTTTTAAAAGGCAATTCCATTTGCTTTGATCCTTGAGTAGCACATTATTTTGCCCTTAAATTCAGCCTAAGATTTGTGGTGATGGTTATTGTTTGTCTAAGAACCTGATCATTTTTATTGATTTTTAGCCAATTAAAATCCCCAGAACTTGACAAAGCTAGTAATTTGGAATCTAAGTGAATGGCATTTACTGTTTTTAAATTTCATAATTTTGGCTTGTTACTAATTAGGATAATTTTGAATCATGACTTTGTCATCAGTAGTAGTAGCAACAATCTCAGCTTTCTCTTCTGCTTAACTTTAATAAATAATCTTCTATGCCTCTATCCAAAGGTATCAATAAAATTGTTGTATAGGTCATTCCCAAGGACTGTGTTCTGTTATGGATACCCCTTAATGGAACCCATTAAGCACCTCTTTCTCAGTATAGTCACCCACCTGCTAATACTTGACTACATGAACTGTCATCCACCCTATGTTTTTACCACAAAGATATCCCTCAGAATAATTCCAGATATATAAATCAATCAGTCTACTAATCTTGTAAGAAAAGAAAAGAAAAGAAAATTAACATAACCTTCATCAGTGCATGGTGAGTCTTAGATAACATTTCCTTTTCTAAATGCTCATAATGCAAGAGATTATTGAAATTTAATTAGCAAGCCTAAAATGCATTCTTTTCCATTTTGAAAAATAAATACAGCATTTTCCACACTCCGTTCTTTGGGATAGAGATTTGGGAGTAAGCAACACTCTTGTGAAGTCTTCTTTGATAAAAAGCATTCTTTCTAAGAGAAAAGGAGTAACAGCATCTGCTGTCACTTAAAATCCATGTCCTGCATAAATTCACACATAGCAAATTTATACTTATTGAGCACTCACACAATTTAGGGACCAAACATTTGTTAAAGCAATAATTAAATAAGCAAAAAGATAACCAGGTACCTTTGTTCTCAAGAATCCCTTTAAGGGCTAGGGGACTTGAGATAGGTCAAGTTACTGGAAGCTAGATTTAGTCAATTACCTGTCATTTTGCTCCTACTATACACAATCCAGTAGAAGACTCTAGCCTAAGGTAGAGAAGTACCAGTTAAAGTTTAATTTGACCACATTTTAAGCAGCTGAGGTAGTATCGGCTTCTCTGAGCAGTGCCATTCTTTAGCTTGACTTTCAGGATAACTATGTGCTTAGTCCCCAGCTGGAACACCTGCTTTGTATATAGCTGGCTGGGTCTTCTTGCCATCTGCTTCTCTCTTCTCAATATTGTCATTGTCAATATTTATTGTTTTACTAAACAGCACCTCTATTTTATGGAGATAGGAAGCCTTTGCCCTAATATCTAAATTGCCCAGCATCAGCCTTAAACACACATGAAGACCAGGAAACCATTGGCAAGTGTTGCCACCCCCCAGACATCCTGATTGAGTTTGATACTGTTTAACAAGTGCTCATTGAGCCCTTACCATGTGCTCACGTTCTTATTCATCTCTGGGGACACAGGGATCCTGATCTAGAGACATTCCCCACCTCTTCTGGCCAGGTTAAACCTCTGTAGAACCTGTTGGTTCATGTTAGCTGAGCAGCAGCACGTCTATGTTGTTCCCTCTTTCCCATCCAAGGCCTGCCTCCTCCCTCCTACTCCTCCCTTCCTCACAGAGAGCACAGCCTCCAGGAGCACACAGGTAACTCATGAACAGCTCCTGGCAGTACACAGTCCCTGGCAGGTGATGTCTATTCACCGTGCTTACATTTGCCTTAGGAGGTAGCACCTTTAACCCTCACAAAGATGTAGTACACAGAGGGCCCAGCCATAACCAGGAGCCATATGCAGCTGCTTCATCAGAGAAAGGGTGCTCATGGGAGGGGGAGTGTGTGAACAGTCCACCCTATTTGACTGACTGCAGAGAGGGGCCCTATAATGACAGATCAGCAGTGTCATTTTACACTTCCTCTCCAGACACTGGCCGTCCAGCTTCATATATCTCAGGGTGAGGCCTACAGAGAGCTGTGAATGACACACCAGGGAGGTGGGGACCCTGGAATCTGATGGGGGGAGGGGGTGGAAGGAGGACGGTGTCCCCCTCACACAATCTTGCTCTTTCTTTTTGATCTCCTGGTTCCTAGGAAGTTTTCTTTAGCATTCTCCTCCTGGGATCACCTGTTAAAATAAATAAATAAGACCTTTAATCCTTTACTTCATATACTCTGAAGCTAAAACGAGTGCAAGAGGGAAGAAGTTTACATTCCATCTGACAGTCTTACTGATCATTGCGATAAAAACTGGCAAAGGGAAAGGTAATCCTAGGCTTGGGAATTTGATTCACTCCTTTAATCCACTCAGCAGATATTTTATTTTTAAAATACAAGCACAGCCATCAGCAAAATTGAGAGACTGTGTGGGACTTGGCAGCACTTTAAACTTCTGAACTCTTTTAATTCCCACTCCAGCTCTACCTTCAAATAGTCCCTCTTAGCCATTTCTTCTGTTTGAATGGATCCTTCCTCACTATCCTGTACTCCCTAGAAAATAATAAATAAAAAACAAAAATTTGCCCACTGGCATTAATTAAAGAAGGAAGAAGCCAGCCTTATGATTTGGACCATCAGCTAGAGACTACACAATATATTATGCTGATTATATAGGGATTATCCCTGCTTCTTACTGTGATTCCCTTATTTTCTCCTTGGCTTTTGCACTTTCTGGAAGGAGATAACATAGTGCTCCCCCCTTTAGCTGATTATGTGAATGGGTCCTCCTCCCATTCCTAGGTAGTGACAAATCAGCTATTTTTACCAGCACTAAGAAGTGGACAGTTGTTTGTCCCATATGACTTGTCCCAGGCATTTAGTAGGGAGTACTTCTACTACTTTATACTCCTTCTCTCCCAGTCCCTTCCCAAACCACCAACCTTTCTGGTATATTTTTATAATCTAAACCAGAAAAATCACCTTAGTTTCAACTATGAATTTCAACTGCTCCTCTACACTGTAACAGGAACCCTAGAAGGTTTCTTCTAATAAGATGGAAGAATGCCCATGTCCATATGTCTTCTACTTGTTGGGCAGGCAGGACTAGTTTTTTTAGCTTCTTCTCAAGAAACCAGTACAACTGCCTTTGGAGAAATATGACTTTGATCTAGAGTCCTGGGATCCATACCTTAGCCTGTAACCCTCATAGCTCCAAATTCATTTCCTCTGCCCCATTACCCAAGTCGTGAGGTAATAGTAACCTTTTTTTTAAAAAAACAATTTATTGAAGTATATCATTCATACATGAACATACATAAACTATAACTGTTCAGTAATGTAATACCCTTCTTAATATAATACAGGGTGATAAACTATTCTGAAAAGCATTTCTTTGGGGAGAGAGTAGAAGCAACTAGTGATAAGAAACTAGGCATTAAGTCAGCTCCCCATGTTTCGATCTTCAAAGTAGTTCTTCCTCAACATGCAAAGATGTTATTAAACAATTATCACTTGTGTAGATAGTGTGGAAAAAAGCATTGATTTAGAGTCCAGCAATCTGGACTAAGCTTTTGTCACTAAGCTTTACCAGTATAAGCTGAGTATATCCTTCAGTATCTCTGAGCTTCAGGTTTCTGCCTGTAATCTAAGATATTTACCTCACTGCATTGTCAGGAAGATTAAATCATCTCCAATACCTGAAAGCACTTTGTAAAGTGAAACCTTATGTCAACATTAATTTTAAGAAATTGGCCTGTATAATTAAAAAAACAAGGGTTTTGGTGCTAGAAATAGGATTGGCTCCCCAACCAGCCCCTCACTAGCTGTATGACTTTTCACAGGAAGTCTTACTTCCTTGAACCTTAGTTTCCTGATTTATAAAATGAAAATAAAACTAGCTGGACTCCTACGGCATCAGTATGGGGAATAAGTAAGTAATGAATGTAAGTGTATATTGTGAATGTAAAGTTCTACACAGATGTAAATTATTGTGCAGTTGTAAATGAGAAATACATGTGTGATGCTTTAGTAACGTAAGAGTCATGAGAAAGTATCCTGAGGGTTAAGCACATGGGCACACTGCCCAGGCCTGATTCCTGGCACTGCCGTTTACTAATCTTGTAGCCTTACCTTTTATGTAATTGCTTGTTTACTTATCTGTCACCCAGAAGTCTGTGAACTCATTGAGTATAGAGAGACACTCTTATCATGGTATGTGCAGCTCCTTGAGGAGTATCTGATAGGTAGTAGTTGCTCAGAATATGTCTTTTGAATGAATAAATGCATGATTTTATTATCTGCTATACCTGTTACACTGTAGTACCTCATAGATATTCATTTGCATTTATAAAAATAACTGTAAATTAGAATTGATAGGGCAAGGGCTAGTTATTATAGCTTGTATGAAACCCATAAAGCTTCTCCCATTCTTCATCATCAGACTCAACATTTCTGGATTAAATTTCCTCAGTAAATTCACAGGTTCTTATTGAAATCAATAAATGTAATGGAAAAATAGTCAACACAGTTTTAAAAATAATATATGCACTTCATCTACCTGGATGATTGTCTTCTAATACTCCAGGACTAAAGACATCCTGAGTGCCTTTCGGAATCTCACTCACATCTTAGAAACTTTAAGGGCAGGGACCCGGCATTGTGCAGCTGCTCAAAAAATGTCAATTCTGAAATTGAATGTTGTTCTATTCAGTTTTCCTATACTTTTCCTATTCTTTTAGTCAATAGCAGTTAATCCAAACTCTGTAACATTAGATTATTTTCGAGTTAGTCAAAATAGTGTCACAGTCTTAAACATTTCTTATGCTTCATCTGTTTTGAACAGCAAGTGGCATCTTGTTGCAGATTGCCACCCAATCCCAGGATGCATTTCAAATTCCAGTCGTTTATTTTGTGACAGCCATCCACTTTAGCAGATTTCTTTGTCTCCATCATAAGGACCCTCTGGGTACTGACTCTTCTCCCCCAAACCTTGCAAAACCTCACCTAATGGCACCGATTTATTTCTCAAAGACCTTATTCCTTTTGTCTCATTGATCCTTTTCAGTTGAGTTAAATCTCCAGCCACTGTTTGTGCAGTGCTAGTTTCCCAAGTTGCCATTAGAGGCAAATGGCACCACAGCTCCCACTACATTTCAAGCATATGTCCCAGAGGTTAGCAAGACAGAACATCAATCTTCAGTGCCACATGGCTCCTAGATAAGCTCTTGTTTTATGTGTGACTATGTAGTCAGGAGTTTTGCTCCCCTCTCTTCACACGCCTCGCCTGGAGAGCTATTCTGAATATGACAACCATCTAAAGACGAATTATCTCCTCTCCAAAGCTCATTTCTGTTTCTCAGCAGGGGGCCACTGGGTCCCGCTGGGTTTGAAAGTGCTGCTGTTTGGTTAATGGATGAGTGTCTCTTGGATCCGGTACCCACAGTGGAACTGCTGCAGCGCCTGGCTTTCCGTTTGCTTTAATTTCCTACTTGCAGCTGGCGTTAGGAGACCTAAATGGGTTTATTCACAGGATAGTGGCTGGTAGTCATTAGCACTGGGAGGAAATCATATTGAAGACAAGGACTGGAGAGCTGTTTTCATGTCATCCTTGATCAGTTAGGACAGATTTGCTTGGTTGGTTTTTTTAGAGAGTGAAGTCACAGAATCCTTCTAGAGAGAGAACAAATGGCCTAACGTAGGAGGTTCATCTCTGACGTTAGAATTAGAAAATAATGGATTTTTGTGTGAGTCCTCATTTTACAGGATTGCAAAGATAAGATGATGGATGAGAATTTCTTGGAGCACTTTCAAGTGTAATAGTCAATATTGTCATTGTTTTGTATGGTGAAACTTTTTAAAGTACAGGAAATTTTGTAATAGATGGGAAACTCCTTATTGGAAAACTCCTTAGCACACATCTGGAATGCTTCTACTAGTTTTTGAAATTGTCACTTTTGTCGGTCAAACAAGGTCAAACATCAGCAATTTTATGTAATTCAACCTACACAGTGCTGGATTTTTAGGTTGAGTTCTGAAGGCCAACCGAGCAGCATAAGTCTGTTTTTCCTTTTGGAGAAAATCCAAAGCCCGTAGGTCCAGCCCATTTGTCCTTGAGAGAAGCCCAACTCGAAGCTGTTAACTGTGAGAGTTAGAAATATGTCAGAATTGCTATGCTAGGGGAACATCTGGTTACACAGACTGGCTAATGTTGGACAGCTCGCTTTCCCTTTCTAAGCCTCATTTTCCACAGCGTTTCTCCATATTACACAGTCAAGCTAACAGAGCATGAGAGATCATCAGACCGAAAGTTCTGAGGAAGAAAGTAAAAGAGCCAGCAATTCCTCTTTCCTAAAAAGTGCCACTTACAATGAAAAACTTTAATTCTGGCAACTTCAGGGATCTGTTTATTTGGCAGTTTGTGAGAGGGAAGAAGGGACCATGCAAAATGAATTGAAAGTTAGTCTTTTCCTCCTATTTAGCTGTTATGTGACTTTAGGCTAGTATAATAATGTCTACTAGTTTTGGTTTCATACTAAGGAAAATAATATTTCAGAGAAATGTTGGTGAATTAAAGAAGATCAAGTATGTAAAATTCCTAGTTTATGGCCAACACAAATAAGTGCTTAATAGATGTTATTTCTCCTTTTCCTCTTTTTTTTTTTTTTAAAGTTTTTATTTTTATTTATTTTATTTTTTTTAAAGATTTATTTATTTTATTTTATTTATCCCCCCCCTTGCTGCTTGTGCTGCTGTGTCCATTCGCTGCATGTCTTCTCTGTGTCTGCTTATCTCCCCCTTGCTGTGAGGTCTTGCCGCATCAGCCCATGGCTGCCCTCACAAGGCCTGCCCTCACAAGGAGGCGCCGGGAAGCGAACCCGGGGCCTCTCATATGGCCTCTCATATGGCTTCTCATATGGCCTCTCGTATGGTAAACGGGTGCTCTATCCATTGCGCCACACCCGCTTCCTGCCGTGAGGTTGCTGCATCAGCCCACCGCACCGCTCAGGCCGGCGTGCCCTCACAAGGAGGCCTCGGGACGCGCTCAGGCTGGCGTGCCCTCACAAGGAGGCCTCGGGACGCGAACCCGGGCCTCCCATATGGTAAACGGGGGCTCTATCCACTGAGCCACACCCGCTTCCTGCCGTGAGGTTGCTGCATCAGCCCACCGCACTGCTCAGGCTGGCCTGCCCTCACAAGGAGGCCTCGGGACGCGAACCCGGGCCTCCCATATGGTAAACGGGGGCTCTATCCACTGAGCCACACCCGCTTCCCTCTCCTTTTCCTCTTTACTTCCAGGTTTCAGACATGGAATTTAAATTCTTTTGCTCTATGAAATAATAATAATAACCTACACAAAACATTTAAACTTTTAAAAGAGCCTCCACATAAATAATATCAAGATTTACCTAAATGCATTATATACGTAGCACATTTGATCTCAATAGGTATGTTTCTTTCTTTCTTTTTTTTTTAAAGATTTGTTTGTTTATTTCTGCCCCCTCACCCACCCACCCACTCATTGTTTTGCACTTACTGTCTGCTCTCTGTGTGTTCTTCTGTGTCTGCTTGTCTTCTCTTTAGGCGGCACTGGGAACTGATCCTGGGATCTTCCGGAGTAGGAGAGAGGCACTCTATCTCTTACGCCACCTCAGCTCCCTGGTCTGCTTCATCTCTTATTGTCTCTCCTCTGTGTCTCTTTTCATTGTGTCATCTTGCTGTGCTAGCTCTCCATGCAGGCCAGCACTCCACGCAGGCCAGCTTGCCTTTCACCAGGAGGCCCAGGAATCGAACCCTGGACCTCCTATATGGTAGACAGGAGCCCAATTGCTAGAGCCACATCCGTTTCCCTCTTTCTATATATATTAAGTAGAAACAATTTAGGCACCTCAACGAAACTCAACTGCTCCCTTTTCTCTTCACATGCTGAGACCACTCTTTTTAAATTTTATTTAAGTGTATCATTCATATACGAACATAACATAAACAATAGTATATAGTAAATGTTGTGAACTTACAAAACAAACATGCATAACATCATATAGGGCTCCCGAATATCACCCCACCACCAATACCTTGCATTACTGTGAAGCATTTGTAACAAATTATGAAAGAGCATCATTAAAGTATTGCTACTAACTATAGTCCATATCTTATATTTGGTGTATTTTTCTCCCAACTCATCCAATTATTTTGTTTAGTTCCTAAACTATGCAATTTATGTAAAGTGTACAATCAATGGCATTTGGTATGATCACAGAGTTGTTTATTCATCACTTCAATCAATATTAGAGCATTTTCATTACTCAAAAAAAAAAAAAATCAACAAAAAACAAACCACTATCCTACCTAGATGTTAGCAATACTAATTATAAATCCTATGATGTGCTTTCACCATTTCTGTTTATTTCCAAACAACTTTTTACCTTTTTAATCTTTCTGCACAGATTAAATCTCAGCTTTCTATTCTCTAACCATATTCTATTCTCCGGTGACATATTCTAGCTATTAGCTCCACGAATTTGCTCATTATATTTAGTTTATAATAGTGAAATCATGCAGTAGTTGTCCTTTTGTGCCTGGCTTGCTTCACTCAACATAATGTCTTCCAAGTTCATCCATGTTGTCATATGCTTCACGATTTCATTTCTTCTTACAGCTGTATAATATTCCATCGTGTGTATACACCACAGTTTGTTTCTCCATTCATCAATTGAGGGACACCTAGATTGTTTCCATCTGTTGGCAATTGTGAATAATGTTACTATGAACATCAGTGTGCAGATGTCTGTTCGTGTACCTGTTTTCAGATCTTCTGGGTGTATACCTAGTAGTGGTATTGTTGGGTCACCTGGCAGATCTATATCTAACTTTTATAGAAACCACCAAACAGACTTCTACAGTGGCTGTACCATTCTACATTACTACCAACGGTGAATAAGATTTCTACCTCTCCACATCCTTTCTAACACTTCCAGTTTACTGTTTTGTTAATAATGGCCATTCTAGTAGGTATGAAATGATATCTCATTATAGCTTTGATTTGCATTTCCCTAATAACCAGTGATGTTGAACATTATTTTATGTGTTTTTTTACCATTTGTATTTCTTCTTTAGAAAAATGTCTGTTCAAATCTTTTGCCCATTTTTTAATCGAGCCATTTATCTTTTCATTGTTGAGTTTTTGGTTCTCTTCAGAAATCATGAATATTAGACCCTTGTTGGATGTGTGATTTCCAAATATTTTCTCCCATTGAGCAGGCTGTCTTTACCCTCTTCACAAAGTCCTTTGAGGTGCAGAAGTGTTTAATTTTGAGAAGCTTCCATTTATCTACTTTTTCTTTTGTTGCTTATGCTTGAGGTGTAAGGTTTAAGAGACCCCCACCTACTACAAGGCCTTATAGATGTTTCCCTAGATTATCTTCTAGGAGTTTTATGGTCCTAGCTTTTATGTTTAGGTCTTTGATCAATCTGGAGTTTATTCTTGTATTGGGAGTAAGATAGGGGTCCTCTTTCATTCTTTTGATTATGGATATCCAGTTGCTGAAACCATTCTTGCCTGGATCTTATTCCTTCCATTCTCTCTACTGGAAATGCCCATTTATCCATTGCCAAATAGTCAAATATTACTGGCTCAACTGGTGCCTCCTTCACAAAACGGCAGATGAGTTGGAATAATTTCTTTAGTTGGAGTAATTTCTTTATTTCTTCCAATCTGTTCTCCAGTCATAAAAGAAAGTGAGGCATGTGAAGGGAGGATTCCTTTAAAGCAGACCTATGCTCAGACAGGGCAGTCATTTAGTCTTAAAAGATAACTTTTTGCCTCCAGAGTTTCTCAGAAAATGAGAAAAAGCAACATAGGGCCAGAAATAGTGCTTCTCAAATTTTGGTGCACAAGAATTGCCTGTGGACCTTGTTTAAAGACAAAAATTCCTAGCTCCTTCCCCTATAGACTCTGACTGTCTACATCTGGAGGGGAATTTGGGCTCTACCATTTTAACAAGCACCCTAGGGTGATTCTGATGAAGATGTTTCCTGGACCACACTTTGAGAAACACTGGTTTAGCGGTCAGATACCTTGAATGTCATGGTGAAGAAGGGTAAAGAAGTCAAGATTGAAAATGTCAAAGGGATGCTTTAACAGTTCTTTCTTAGCTCAAATCCATTTTCCTCTGGTGATTACAAATAAGTCATGAGACAAGGTCCTTTGTCAGCAGTTGTTTATGTGTGCAGATTTAGAAACATTCTATATAGCCTTAAGACATGCACCAATGCTGGTTCACATGGTTCATAGCTTTTTTATCTTTCTTTCTTTTTTAAAAAAACTTTGACCCACTTCAATTTAAAAAAAAAAAAAAGCTTTATTCCCAGAGGATTCATTAGTTGAGGCATCATATCTTAATTTGATTGGTTGATTGATTGATTGATTGACTAACTCAAGTACCAGTTACAGCAAAAAGGAAGACCTTTATGTAGGCTAAATCATTGCTTCCAGCTGTGAAACTGACGACTGTTTCTAAGATTTCCAAAGATCTTTACTGTTCTTTAAGAGATAAATAGTTAAATAGAGAGATAGAGAGATAGATAGATAAATTCTTTTTTAAAACTGAGCTGGGCATTATATGAAGGGAAAGCATTTTTCTAATTTATTCCAGTTTGCTTACATTTGGTGATGAAGATTTTTTTATCTTAATAGTGCGAAACTATGCTAGTGCCAAGATGTGTGAATAAAAGCTGCTTCTTTATAAATTAACTTCTAAAGCATCAATTACAAGGCTGTGGGTCTCTGAGTTACTGCAAGGAACCATGAATCTGAATAATTAGGTCTCATACATAAATAAATTAGGTGTCAACACAGGAAATGCTATAATGATAACCAAAGTACAAAATCATCTATAAGCATTACCAAATTCATAGAACCTTTGGGTCAGTATTTCCTTTAACAATAATTATTGAAAGTACCAAATGCCATCACGAGGAGGTCAACACATATATATATATATTAAAAAGAGATCAGATGGTAACTTCCGGGAAGATGGCTGAGTAGTAACACACAGGAATCTCTTCTCCAGAAAAATAGCTAGAGAACTGGCTGAAACAGACCCAAAATAGATCTTCTAGGGTTTAGGACAGCAGGGAAAGACTGCACACCACCGAGAGGAGAGAGGGACAAAAGAGAGAAATCGCGACGACAGAACCAGAACCGTGAGTTTTTA